>NDGN011472190.1:0-13951 GCA_002564285.1 Tympanoctomys barrerae | reverse complement strand
AAAAAAAAAAAAAAACCTGTAAATTTAACTAATATAACAGATACAAGCCAATGTTAACTCAAAAGGGTTAAAACCAGTTTTTATAAAAAGTATGTTTTACAGATAGTTTTTTCAGACATTTTCATGATTATATGTTTGTTAAGACAGTTTTACTTTTTAAAGGGACATACATAAAATTAGAGACTCAAGAAACAAATGTTTGTGTAGTGATTCATATGTAAGGAGCCAAACAAAGAAAACAAAAACTATACAGTAGCATATCCATTATGTATAAAATTTACACAAGGCAAAATTATAGTAATAACTTGCCAGTTAAAAATATAGAAAGAAAATAAAAAGGAAGCTAAATATAACTATAATGACTAGTTCTAAGATCATTTTATGAACAATAGACATGTTAAGAAAAACTCTGAATTAAAAAAAATCTGGGTTAAAAGATGTATCAGAAAAAAATGGCTATGTATGCTAAAATTAGATGATAAAACATGAGCAGAATTATAACAGTTTATTGTCACTATTGTAAATTTTTAAGATCTGACATCCCCAATGAATTACTTGTAATCATGAAAACTTCTTTTTCTTCTTCAGCCCAAAGTAAATATTTTTGAAAATGTATTAGTCATCATGCTGTCCAACTGTAATCTGGGGAATAAAAAAAATGTAAAAAGGGCAGTTGCTCCTTTTAAAATATTTCATATATATTTTCTAAAACTGTGCAATTAACTTTTCCCCAAAGGTTCTAAAAGCATAAAGAAAACTAAAAAGCTGACAAGATGTAATTTCATCAATTTAAACTACTGCATGGTAAATTTCAAAGAATATGTAAAGTCCTCTTCTGCTATGTAAATACCTATGAATAAAGCCATGAAGCAATGGATATCTCATACCTTTTGTCTTAAAGGAGAAGTTACAGTAAGTGCAGTGGTAGGGGCGGACATCTGTGTGGGTTCGTATGTGTTTCTTTAACATACTAGGTTTCTTACAGCGGATTCCACACTCTTCACAAATGTACTTTCCTCTTCCCCTGCCTCGGACATACACATATTCTTCATTTGATTTGTATCTAATTTGAAAAGAAAAATTAATTATATTGAACAATATGTCTTCGTAAAAAAAATCCATGATTAAAATTCTATTTAGAAAATAAACAAAACTTTCATACTAAGTGCATAAAAATATATAGACAATGGTAATAGAACACTCCAATTTTTCCCATTAATATAATGTTCTGAAAGTCACTTCCAAACAAATAAATTTATTCAGTATTACATTTAACTTACAAATATTTCCTTGTTGTAAGATGAATGTTTACAAGTTTTCTTTGCTGCTAAGTTCAATCACAACTCTAAGAACTGAAATACTTCTGGGCTTTACAATAATCGGTTTTTACAATATTTTTCTCACTGTAAAATACACCAAGACAAAGGGAAAGAGGCACGCGCCATCCGCCTCAGCACAAGTGCCCCAAGTCGCTCCTTACTGTAAGTCAGTGCGAAATCTTAGCTCGCAGCTGTCCTGGAGGCCCTCCAATGCTCCCCGGCCATTATCTTCTCCATCAAAATGGAAGTCATATTAGTATCTATTTTGCACAAAGATTCTTTCAGTAAACCCCAAAGCCCTGAAATACTTAAATAAAATTGGTACTTCACATGAAAGTAAATGTACATTTAAAAAATAAATTTAAATGTACATTTGAGAAGTAAACTTTGTACTTGCCCTCCATCAAATATTTTAATTCTTCTTGGTTCACTTTTGATTAATGAATTTTCTTTATCTTGCTCACTGTTAATTTCAGAGGCATCTTTACTGCTGAATTCAACTACTGTGGACTTTTGAATACCTAATACTCTCTGAAAGGGAAAACAAAAAAAAGAGAAACTAATGTAATAAAACTGAAAACACAAACATGCTGACATTTCACTAGAAATTTAAATACCATGGAGTAGAAACCATTAGTTAACTTAAGGAAATGCTTTTCTAAGCAATAACAGATAAAATCATTTGCTTATCTTCTCTCACCTGTCTAACAATAAAAAAATTAATTCATCTTATAATATTTTAAATAATCCTGGCAGTCTCTGATACCCCAAAACAAACTTCCCACTTTTGGTATTCTGAGAATTTAAGAGAGATTTCTTTTGGGTGGTGGTTAGTACTGGGGATTGAACTCAAGACCTTGAGCATGCTAGACAAGCACTCTACCCCTGAGTTAGAATCTCAGCCTTAAGTTGCCCAAGCTAGCAGTGAACTTGCAACCCTTTTGCCTCATGCCTCACCTAGCCAAGCCTCAACCTCACAAATATCTGGCTTTAACGGAACTTTTACAGACTAACCATCCTTATTTCATTTAACCACTCCTACTATAGTTTAAATACACTGTTTCATGGGTTTATTCTTTGAAGGTGGGAAAGAGCTAGCTACCCTGGTATCACATATCAGATCTCCAAGAAACATCACTAATCTCAGTTTACACCACTCTAAAGATAAAGCAGAAGCTCCACTTACAGCTGGCTTACATTCACCCTGTCATTTTAAACCACAAGTACAGTTCCTCTCTAGATGTTCTCAAAAGTTCTCTCAATACTGATCACATGTGAAATCCAGGTCAGGTTATTGGCTTGATAATAACTAAGTCCTTAAAAAAAGATAATGAACATCCAAATGATAAACAATTGTGTTTTCCCATAGGAAACACAATTTATCATTTTTATGGGGACTCTACACCAAGCACCACTAATGGGGTTTTCTCAACCATCCGGGCTTCCAAGCTCACACGTCCGCATGAAGCAGCAGTACAGCCGACCTACCTATTGGGGTGGAGGTACTAGCAGTCCGAGGTGGATGTTAACAGCAAAGGCTCAAACCCAGCCTTCTGGCTAAACCTAACATGAGGGACAAACCTCTCCAAACACAGGCTCTTTTATATAAATTTTCAAACAACTTCACTACCAAGTGGAAAGCCACACACTGCACAAGTGATGCAGTACCACTAAGTGACAGGAGAGTGTACACAATGATGAGAGCCTCTGACAAGTACACTGGGAAGGCCCTGTCCTCACAAGAGAACAGAAAAGCTGCAGGCAGGCATGTGGAGGTGTGCCTCCACGACCATGCCAACAGTTAAAAGCATGCCTGTCTCTGCTTTTCCTGGCCAACAGATCAGGCTTCCCCACAAAGTGGAATATGTGCACACACCGCTCCCTGACTTCAACCCTTTAATTACCTGCTTTCTTTCCTTCTCTTCAGTATCCTTTAGTCACTTTTGTACTAACAAGTCTAGCTTTTATGCACTGATGTTTTCACCTGGTTAAAGTGTCCAAATCATTATACTTTCCTCCAGCCTTAACGTTCTGACCATCCCTGGGCGTCAGGTGTTACTGATGCCTTGTTTTCCCCTAGAAATTATTTTACTACATGGCAATCGCTTTCTCCTTTTCCATTTCGGTTGTGGCACGGAGTAACTCAGTGCTCAATCCTCCATGGCCACTTGCTCATGAACCAATGTCTCCAGGGCCATTACAGCTGCCCACCGCAGATACTTCTGTTTGCTTTCACCTATATTTGACTTCTCTCGCTGAACAACTCTTGGGATACAATGGCCTGTATGTCTGTGTGCGACACTATTTTCTCTTGGTTCTCCTCCTTCCTCTAAGACAACAACTTCCTTCAGCATCCTGCGGGGACATTCTTTGTCCTTTTAACCCTCTATATAGAGATTTGTAGAATCCTTCTAGCCTTTCTTCTCCTCTCTACACTCCTTGAGTAATCTAACTGTATCTTGCACTGGAGAATGTATGCCTTACACCTGAAGCTCTCTGCAAAACATGTTACTGTTTCAAAAATTTACAGAACCTCTGGTCAGGCCAGACTTCATGCAGTTCTGTAAATGACCCAAATTCCTTGGTTCCATGTCACTTAATGGTCTATGAAAATTTTTAAAATCCCTGTTATGTTTTGAGACTCCGATGAAATTCTGCTGCTATTACCTTTGGGGTACCTTCCTCTGTTCAAACCTCCCTTACCTACTGTCTTACTGCCAGGGATACAGCTCTGCAGAACAGCACCTGCCTGGCAAATGCAAGGCCCTGAGTTTAATTCCGAGTATCAAAAAAATTAAAATAAATAATTAAATAAGCCTACTAGCAATATTAAGGACTTGCTTGTTTTAGAACTGAACACATTTCAACTACCATACTGGCACTGCAACATTTTCTTCTTTATAGCTATGTAAATGTTCATGAGGCTATATTACAGCTTGGAAGCCTGCAAATGATTTAGTAGACAATTTTAAATGTCCAGAGTTCAATGCTGATAAACTCACCTATATATTTATTCTTAATAACTTACATGATTTTTTCCATTTTATAAAGCTAATGATTTTTGTAAGATTGATTTCATAAATTACCTAAACTTACATTTTCACAACTTTATACTATAAATCCTCATCAAATCAACTTACTAAGCCATTACTTAATAAGTCATTGCATTTTTTTAACACCTATTAGGTGTTTATTCAGAGTATATACAGCCTTAAAAAAAAAAAAAAGAGAGAGAGTATATCCAGCCTTGTGGAAAATTTTGCCCCTAATCAGCAAGATATGACTATTTAGCTCGGGGTTAATTTTCAGAACGGCACTGCCACTATTCTATCAATCCAAATGACTCTGGATATTGGGGACCATGGTAAGACCAATGAACACTCCCTTTCAGGGAACATTTACATGGAACACAAATATCTTCAAATCCATAACCCATAAGGAGGGAGGTCTATCATATACTCCTTTCCTAAATGTTTTGGTCCCCAATTTTCTAGTCATATGCCTCCCAAATCTCTGCAATCTAAAAAACTACTGGCTATAGCCTATGAATCAATATGTAGACATCCATCTTGTCCTTTTGAATCCCTTCTGTAGCACTAATGATTTCCAGAGCTGTACAGACAAAGAGCTGGGGTGGGTGTAGTGGAGGGGGAGGAGTTACAACCCAAAAGATAGGAGGGAATGGCTCTCCGCTAAGATGACACAAGGAAACATGTCATTCTTTGATTACCTACACTTCTGTCTTCCCGCACCAGTAGGGACAAAGCATAACCTTAATCTCCTCTCACATAAACAAGGAAAACATATTTTAACAAGAAAAGATCAAAATAAAACTCAACTGATTATCTGTATTTCATAGAGACTTACTACAGTCAACTGAGACCGAAGAATTTGCTGAGAGTAAGCTTTCACTCTGAAAATGCTTTCAGAAAAAGGACTCCAGGTAACACATATCAGTATAGCTCCTAAGGCAAATATATCACTCTGTCTTTCAAATAACTACACACATAGTACAACTTGTCATTCAAGACTGAAATACTTCTAAGATATTTAAAGGTATCAAGACGTTAAAACTAATTTGTACAAACCATATTTAAACAGAAATTATATTTCAAGTACCTTGCTTAAGTTGTTTTTCCACTTGCTTGAATAGACCAATAAATCTGATTTGGAATGGGTGGTAACTGCTTGACAATATAATGACTTTCCAGTCTTCTGCTTTGAATTAAGGAGAGAGAGAGCAACTTTTGTAGGTAAACCCAGTGGATTTAGGTTACTGGAGCTTACTGTCCAATCAGTATAGGCTGAAATTTTCTGGCTATTCTGAGGCAGAGGCAATGACTTCTGTCTTAACAGGTAACACCAGGTAAAGCTGGTAGCAGTCTTGAGGCTGGGGAAAGACAGCTGCTGTGTGTCTGCAGTGTTACACAAAGGAACAGTGGTGGTTGGCAGGTGACTTTGTCCTTGAATGTGAACTCTGTCGCCTTGATTTTTAACCCCTGGAGACTTCCTTTCATGGTTACTGTCTATAGATTTCAAAGGAGAAACATGGGTATTTCCTAAATGCACAGGTGAATTTTGAACTGTAAGCGTTAATGATGTTGTAGATGACTTGATGGTCTCCAATTCTTGTAATTCACTGATAGGCTCTATAACTACAAACTTACAGTGTTCTGATGAATTATCAGCTGGTAAAACATCTGTCAAGCTAACAGCATCATTGGCAGTTTCAGGCTTAGAAAAAACATCCGGCTCCAATATCACACCTTCAAGGAGCTCTGTAGTACAAACCTGCCTCACTAAAACCGGTTTCTTCTGCTTAGTAACCTCATTAGCCCTTGAAGCAAGTGGTTCTATGGGTATCACATCTGTGGCACAAATGGCTCCATTCTCATCTTTAGCCCGCTTCTGGTGTTTTTCCATGGCAATGTCTAAACTGTTTGCCGGGGAAAGCATCCTTTTACTGGAGGCTGAGGACTCCTGGGGGGAAAGTCTACCCACAGACATGTTCTGAGTCACAGGTAGGGATTCTGTGAGAGAATTTTGGCCCATCTCTGAAAAAATATTTTTACAAACAAGTTCTTTCTCTGGGTTTAGCAAAGCATTCTGCCGATCTTTCTGTGATTTTGGCTTGGTAATTTGTTCTTCATTGATTGGCACTATACTTTGATTAGCTTGACAATTTGGTGTACTGGATAGATCTTGGGTCACTAGGATTCGTGGCAGAGAGGAGACTGTGGCAAAAGAGTAAGTGGGAGCATTATTCTGCAGGTGTAAGGGCAGCATGAAGGATGATGGCACCTTCTGTGTCTGTTTGCCAGGTGGCCCAAGCTCCAGTGGTGGCAGAGGACATGACTTAGACACAGGGTCTATTAAGTTGGCTGGCAATGCTACTGAGGTTGTGCATGAATCTGCTCCAGCTAGATCTGAGAGAACTTGATCCGGCAGAGCACATACAGGATCAGAAGAGCAAGATGGGCTAGATGTGAAAGCCTGACACTGCAGCTGGTACTTGGGAGCAAAGGAATCCTCACTTTTAGAAGACACACTGAGCATGGCATCTGCATCTACTTTGTCACTCTGTGCAGACCCCTGCAAAGGTTGCTGTGTACTCTGGTGGCTGAGAGGTATATGGGCTTGATTTAACAAACTGACACCAAACAGCTGCTGAACAGGAAAGACCTTCACAGAGCTGGAATTCAACATTTCTGCCTGCAGATCCTTAACTTGAGACTGGAAGTGCAAAGGATTCACAGGGAACTCGGCCAAAGACATACTAGGGAGCTGAGGACCCTGAAGTGGCCCTGAGTTTTTGCTGAGAGGAGGAATATTTTGGAAAGATGATGGGTTAGCAGCAGACAGATGATTATCTGGGGCTATGTTTAAAGAGATCTGTCGGATCAGTGGGCCTCTACGTCTCTCCAAGAGAGGCACATGTCCAGTGACCCCTGTAGCAGAAGAGGAAGATGAAGGCTGTGATTCAACCAATGATGTTGCCTGGGATGGAGTTATGCTTCCACAGTCAAAGGATTTACTTCTGAATTCAGAGACTTCCATCGATGCCTGCACGCAATTGATCTGTTCTGAAGCAGCACGCCTCATTTCCCGGTGACTTCCAGGCACACTCAGTGTATTTGAGCTGGGAGGAATCAGAAGAAACTCAGCTTTGTTTGGGAAATCAATTTTGGGACAAGCCTCCATTTTAGAAATGTCCTCTATGTCCAAGGAGGCTGAGAAACTTGAAGCATGGGATAAGCTGCTCTCCCTGCTAAGGCTCCGGGAGAGTGTGGAATCAAAACTTGATTCGGTGGAGGAATGTTCTATCTCAGCCAGACGGAGCCTCTTCTTTTTGGGTGGCAGTTTCTCTGTTGGCAATTTTGACAAGGTTTCACTACGCTGAGGCCAACTGAACTTCTCCAGTTTGTCCTGATCTTGGCCCTGAGCTTCAAGGTCCCGATCTGGCTCTTCTGTGACCAGAATTTCTGGGACTTGTATGTTGTGCTGTCGGACAAGTCTCGAAGTCTGTCCTGCCACATGCCGCTCACTTGGGAGTTTTCTGGAACTTTCCTGGTGGTCTCCCCTGACAGTGTCAGACACTGCAGGCTGGTGAGGGTATGAAATAGCCATAGAAGGGTGACCTTCCTCTGGGGAGATTCCTATTAGTTGCAGAGACCCAAGTTTCCCAGTTCGACTCAGCTCCTGGAAAGATCCCAGGGAGCCTCCCTCAAAAGGCTCTGGCTTGTCAAAGGAACTGGGTCTGCTTAGGGAGTTCGTATGCTGGATGACTGAGATACCAGTACCTTTTCTCTTCGCCTCCATCCTGTCCAGGGCAGATGAAGCCACCTGCTGCTCTACAGTGGGAGACAGCTTCAGGTCCATGGTCTGCTCCAGGACCCTGGTAACGAGCTGAATCTGTGGTTTCTGCAACTGCCTGTTTCTGTGCTGCTGGTCATTTGTCATGGTGACAGCATGCTGAGACAGACTGGGACTTGGGTTCAGAACATTATGAAACGGAAGGGCTTCAGAGCTCTTTGGGGAAGTTCCATTTTCATTCTGCTGAAGTTCTTCATCATCTCCAACACTTTTCATCTTCCTCCGTTTCCTGATCTGGGGTGTCTGTTCCCAGACACCTGTGGACCCAGCAACTCTGTAGTGCAAAATCTGCGGCTGTGCCCCACTAGGCACAGAGCTATGTTCAGATTCTCGCATTGTGACCTTTGTTTTGGGCCCATGTAACTCTGAACAGTAAAATTTCTTGTGATTTTCAAAGTTTTCCAGCTTCCTGTACCTGTTTCTACAGGTTTCACACTCAAACATGGTCCCGCGGCCTTGATGGGACTTTTTTTTTTCCAGATGTGATCCTGGTGTCAATGTTTTGTTCCGGGCTATGGCAGGCTCACCGGTAGTGTGGCACCCTGTGTAGCCCTCATCTAAGGACTGGCCAGGCCCAAGAGTGTGATTCTCACTGGCTGATGCATCTTCCACAGCTGCCTGCCTGACCAGAGTACGGGGATGTCCACTTGGAGGCACAGAAGCATTAGGCCCCGACACAAACACATCATCATATAATGCGCCAATTTTGTCATCAAATGACTGACTTCCTCTCAGTGGGTGAGGGGGAGGAATTATATTTGCAGGAACTGCTGAATAACCTGTGGTGGGCATGGAGTTACTTCTTGTGATAGGTAAACAGTCCAGGGAAGGTACAGACAGTAGAAACACTTGCTTTGACTTCTCGGTGGGAGTGAAGGGAGACTTTGGTATATCAGAGCTTGAACTTGTCCTCCTGCCCATTGGTTTCAAGTCAAACTGGAAAGAATCTTTAAATATGTATGATTTCGGGGAATCAATACTCCCTCGTCTGGAAAGCGAGGTTCTCCGGGGCTTCACACTGTCCAGCTGCTTATCATCTACCAAGGCTTCATTGTCAGAGATAAGCTTTGATATCCGTTCCTCCAGTGTCTTTGTTGCCAGGGGTGGCCTCATCTGGCCGGGCAGGAGCCCCGGCTTCTCTCCTACTGGGTGTGCAGAGGGTGTGGGTGTGCTGCCTTGAGGTGCAGAGGGACTGCCACTCTTGGCTGAGTCTTGTTCTGTGGTAGGAAAGGTTCTGCCAAAGGGTGTCGGGGGGCTCACTGTCTGATCAGCACTTTCAGAGCGTGAGAAGTAGCCAGAATCTGTACTTCCTAAACTCCGAGGGCTCAGAAGTAGCTTCCCTTGCTGCTCCTGGGAGCAATCGGTGGCCTGCTGTCTTTGCAGCTGGGCATGAGTGGTTCCTCCGTGAGGGTCTTGCTTTCCTTCTAGCTGACCTGTGTCTACTTTCTGAAGGGCCTTTGCATCATTTTCTAGGGAGGTCACAGAGACTGACTGAGATGGTATACTGGCTACCTGAAGGTCCTGTCTCTGTGCACTACAGAGGTCAAGCTTAGGGGTGATCACCTTTGGACTGTCAATCCTTAAGGGGGACACAGTGACAGCGTGGACCACAACTTTTGGCAACTCCGTCACAGCTTGTGATTCTGTAGCTCTGCCCTGTGGTGAAAAGTCATCTACCACATAATCTGCATTGCTTGGAATGGAACCTGGTTTTGGTAAAGCTTCTGAACTGGATATCTTCTTCATTATTTGCATAGGCTGAAGCTCCATGGTGCTGGTGTCATTCTGTCTGCTGTCAGAGGAGCCCTCTTCTTCACTCTCCCCACTGTCCTCTACATCAGAATGGATACTAAGTGCTTTGGGGGACTCCTGGGACAGGAACAAGCCTCCAGCATCTGGCTGCAAGACAAGACCCAGTTTGATAGTATGTGCATGGGACTTTTTGTGCTTATACAGATTACTTTTAGTCTTAAATGAAAATCCGCAGGTCACACAAGGGTAGGGCCGCTCTCCAGTGTGGGAGCGGATATGCTTTAAAAGCACACTAGGCTTTGCACAAGCTCTATTGCAATACTCACAAATATATTTTCCTTGCTTTTTTGGCTTCTGATCTTTCAGAAGAAGATTGCACATTTGTTCTACACTTTGATTAACAACAGAGGCAACATGAGCTGGATTATAAATTGGCATGGGAGCTGACTGGGTAGAACTGACTGGACTTGTGGACACAGGCGAAACAGAATCCATTTGCTGGCTTGGAGGATTAACCTGAGTTCTACTGGAAGGTGAGTTGAGACTGACGGTGGACGCCACTGCTATATTATAAACCTGCTCAAGCTTGGTGCTCTTGTGATTTGGCAAGTTCGTCAGTGATCCCGTGAAACCTGAATGCCTTGGAGGCTGCTGACTATGTTGGTTTGGTTTGGAAACAAAGTGTTCCTGTTGATTATCTGAATGAAAAACTGACTGAACTGCCCCCTGCTCATTCTGCTGAGCAGCTGACACTTGCACGGGATATGAGGTACAAGGAGAATACTGTGATTCAGCAGCAGATTCTTCTGAAGTCAGATTTGGGGTATCCACTGAACTGTTTTTTAATTTAGAAGGGGATCGTACAGTTTTATTTGGTCTCAGTTTCTCTGCCTTAATTGCACTAGTTGAGCCCTTTTGCGACAAAGTACTCAGTTCTGGCTCCATTGCTTTCAGTAAGACATCGAATGCAGTGTTCGTGTACACAGGAGTAGTAGTACTACAATGAGAAGAGATACATTCACTAGTGTCAGTCCTGGCCTCACTGGACAAGGAGCTCGAGGCCCACTCTGCATGGAGGCCACTGGGGACGGCTGGGTCAGAGCCTTCGGACCTCCATCTCCGCAGCTCAGCTGGGTGCTGCAGGGACACAGGTTTCTTTGGAGAGGCAGTGTCTCTGGGACTTGAGGCCTCAGTCCTGACCCCAGGTGTGTCTCCGTTATGTCTGGTTAGCTGCTCCCCATTTTTTGTAGGAATACAGGTATGCTTCTTTTGAGACTCCAAAGCACTCTGAAGAACAGCCAAAGACGACTCCTCTGAGTTTTGCTTATGTTTTGCCTGAAGAGGATTTCTTAGAGGGGATTTTGGTATTTTCTTCAGGTGATTCTCAGTGACAATTTTTTTCCGTTTCACACCTTTCAGGGATTCTGAAGGTCCTTTAACACCAACCTCTAGGATTTCTGCTGGGAAAAGGAAGAACAAGAGACAGGAAGAAAGAGAGACAAGAGGGGAAGGAGGAGGAAAAAAAATTTGGTAAAATTTCATATGCCAACAATACTTTTCTTTAAAACTAAGTAAGATTACTATTATGGTCCAGGGAGATAGTTCAGAGGCATAAGTGCCTGCCTGGCAAGAGCAAGGTCCTGAGTTTGATCACCAGCCCCCCCAAAAAAAGATTGTTATTATGTGAGCAGTATTAACAGTTAAAAGCAGTTGAAGGAAAGTCTATTTTCAATAAATCTATGCTCTAACATTCTGGCAGTGTGAAGAAAGTTGTTGAATGAAATGTGGAAAACATGCATGCAGAAAGAGCCGGCCAGATAGCTCAGGGGCCTAAAGCACCTGCTTAGCCAGAACATAGCAGCCGGGGTCCAATCCCTGGCTGACCCCACCCCAAGGGTGCACTAAGACAGCCACTGAGACTGGGTGTGGTGGCATACACCAGCAATCCCATCACTTTGGGAATCTGAAAACAGGAGAATCACTACACTCAAGACTTTTAAAAGCATGACTTTCAGCAAGTTTCTAAATATAAATTAGTGATATTCTAATGAGAAAAGGGCTACTACATAATTTTACTGAAAATACTGTGGATGATTATTATACACTATTATATTATATACTATTATATACTGGTAATAGCAAATATCAATGAAAGGGAAATCATACAAGTAAAACAATCCACTGATTTGTGCCTTCTCCTTGACACATTTAAGAATCCTAAGATTCTGAGGTGTTTTTTCTTTTTTTTTAAATGCCATTTTAACTAAACAAATATTTACTGGCTATGGTTCTTCTTCTTAATAATAGATAAAGCAGCAGGCTGACTGACAGGTAATACTGCAGGGGAAGAGAAGAGAATGTGCCCTCATTTTTTCCCGTACTGGAAAATGAGTCAGCGTTTAGGTGATCAGCCAACATCAAAGCTCTTTCCACTTTGTGTTTTTATAAAATTTAGTTTGGCTTCCACTTGTTGGATCCTCTAGCATATCAACAAAAATTATTCAAACATATATTACTTACTTGTAGGAAAAGCAAATAGTTTAACCCATTTATTATTTTCAAATAGCACTGTAAAAGCCATTTTGTATCTACTGAGGATGAACATTTACATAAAATAAAAATATCCGTTATTTTACAATATCTGTTTATATGCTCTCAAATATTACTTTAATGAAAACAAATACACACTACTCCATTCTAGATATGTCTGCCCACCACAATCAGGACAGTGCCCCCCCATGGAGGGGGAGGGAGAGTCACAACCAAAACATTTCAGCTAAAGAATGAAAGGAAAAAAATATCAAACCACTAATCTTTACAAAATGATGTTAAGCAAACCCTTTTTATTTTTCAGTCCACTCATTTATGACATGCTATTTTCCCACTTGATTTCCTGTCTCATGATGCATTTAACAGTCAATCGTGTGTTTTTTCTGTTTCTCATTAATGCTAAATCAAGCAGGCAAAATGAAAACTGGTAATCACCACCAGTGGCTAGTAGCTTCCCCACCACCTCCAGAAAGCTGGGAGGTGGGCTGTCAAATAGTTCAGACCCTCAGGCAATGAAAGAGGTGACAAGACAAACAAGAAGCTATCAGCAGGGGTAGCTCTCGGGACTTACCTAAGGGAACTAAAAAGATCTGCCTGTGCCAAGCCCAACACAGGACATGTCCAGCCATGGTACTACCTGAGATAATGTGATTATTATATGTTTCATATATTTTCTCAAGCAAGTCTTATTATTTCTTTTTAATGTATTTGGTATGGGGTCTCACTATGCAGCTCAGACTCACAGTGATCCTCCTGTTTTCAGCCGCCCCACCACGGGGATTACAGGCATGCAACCCCATGCTGGCCACCCCTAGGACTCAGTGGCCAGCTCAATTTGTCTGGAGGTGGGGTCAGGCCAGCATATCGTGCCGGGGATCAATCCTTGCCCCTGTGCTTGCCTAAGCAGGCACTTAGTCCCTTAAGCTATCTTGCCGGCCCTAAGCCTTACATTTTCAGATTTAAAAAAAAAAAAAAAAAAAAGTTTTAAAAATTAAAACACTGTGAAGATGGCCATACTCCCAAAACTGCTGTACAGATTTAATGCAATCTCTATCAGACTACTACCAACATACCTCACAGAGCTAGATAAATCATTCCTAAAGTTTATTTAGAACCAGAAAAGACCTAGAATAGTAAAGGCAATCCTGGGCAATAAAGACAAGACAGAAAGCATTATAATTCCTGACTTCAAATTATACTACAAAGCTACTGTGATAAAGTCAGCATGGTACTGCCAACAACACAGACCTGAGGGTCAGTGGAATAGATTAGAAGATGTTGAAGCCCCTACGAACACACTCACTGGAAGAAACATAGCCTCTTTAACAAACTCTTGAAGACATAGGGGTAGGCAAAGACTTCATGAACACAAATCAAATCGCACGGGAAACTGATGAAAGAATTAACAACTGCGACCTGCTCTTACTGAGAAGTTTTTTCACGTCAAAAGAAATTAC
>NDGN011472186.1:0-11615 GCA_002564285.1 Tympanoctomys barrerae | reverse complement strand
AAAAAAAAAAATAGTCTCCCTTCTTTCCCTACCGCTTTCTCAAACCACCACTCAGCTAAACGCACATGTATCTCTACAGAAACTCCAAACAAAACTCAAATCAACTGATGATATCAAGAGCTCTGGAGTGTACTAAAAATTATTCCAGGTACTCTGACAAGTTTAGCCAAGGAGGAAATGGATAATGATTAATTAATAATAAATATAGTGAATGGAAGACATTAACTTTGTCTCAGAATAACAGCTTTACCCAGTTAGACAAAACAAGAAAAGCAAGTCTCCAGGAAGCTGTTCCGATCCTGACAGTTCTGCTTCTGTAGACAGCTTACCACCCATCATTTTCTTGACCTTTAGCTCCTTACCATTGCAGTTACCATTGATTCTCTTTACATGGAATGACCCCTTACTTAGCTCGACTTTAACTAAAATGTCCTCTGAACAATGTTTCCAAGATCAGTAGCCTTAGAAAGCAGCAGTGAATA
Organism: Tympanoctomys barrerae; assembly: GCA_002564285.1. NCBI lineage: Eukaryota > Metazoa > Chordata > Mammalia > Rodentia > Octodontidae > Tympanoctomys > Tympanoctomys barrerae. The sequence continues at coordinate 11,133 of NDGN011472186.1, read as the reverse complement.
AAAGCATGCACTCTGGGCCCAAACTACCAGGGTTTGAAGCACAGATCTGCCATATAAAGAAAGCTACTAAAATATCTATCAACTGGGGATAGTAGTATCATGTACTAAAGTTAAGCACAGTCCCTAACACGTTGTAAATTCCTTTAAAAATCAAATTTTCACTATGTTGGCTATGTCTTGGTTATTTATCTATACATAAGATAATTTAAAGAAAGGGACTTAATTATACCGTCTTCTGGCTATAAAGTAATAAGTTTGTCAAGCTTCTGAAGTAAATTCATAGTGGAACTAAGTCCTGGATTCATGACATATTATCAGCATGATGTTAAGCAATTTACCTAAAATTTCTGAGCCTCATTTTTCTAATTTATGAAGTGGATTAAATTTCTATTTGCCAGAGTTTTAAATATTCTAAATAATGTACATAGACACAGAATTAAAATGGGTATATAATAAACACTGATCATTGCATGCATGACTGTGAATACGAAAGGAACACATGAAAAGCTTATTACTTGTGTTTACATAACACAAGCCATCTGTATGAACCTGAGTGCACACTGGTCACCAGCAGTATGGGTTTGGTGCTTCATCCTAGCAAGCCCAATGCTCTGAAAGTACCTGATGACATTCATTTGATAAACTTACCAACAAAGAAAAGCCCAGGTCTTGATGCATTCACTGCTGACTTCTGTAAGACACCTAGAGAAGAACTAATGCCACTGATGCTGAAACTCTTCAAAGAAGCTGAAAAGGAAGCAAGTATTATCCTGATTCTAAAACTAGAGAAGAACCCAGCTAATAATGGAAGCTACAGGTCAATCTTCCTAATGAACTTTGAGGCAAAAATCCTTAATAAGACACTAGCAAGCAGAATATAACATATCATCAAGAAGATTATACATCGTGACCAAGTCGGATTCATACCAGGGATGCAAGGATGGTTCAGCATAGACAAGCCAAAAAAAGTAATATGCCATGTTAACAGGACCAAACACAAAAATGCAGAAAAAGCATTTGATGAGGTCCAACACTCATGATAAAAAAATCCTCCAGAAAATTATAATAGATGATCTCTAACTCAATCTTATAAAAACCATCTCTGATAAACAAAGTTAATATCATATTAAGTATGAGAAAGCTTTTATACAAAAGCTCTAGTTCTAAAATCAGGAACAAGACACTGATGTCCACTATCACTACTCCTATTCAAATTCTAGAAATATTACCCAGAGCAATTAAAACAGAACAAAAAATAAAAAGAATAAAGATGGGAAAGGAAGAAGTTAAATATCATTATTTATAGATAACATGATACTCTACATAAAAGACCCTAAAAAGTCTGCCTTAAAACTTGTAGATTTGTATTTAACTCAATTTCTTTACAAAGAATTTCATGTAAAGAAATTCTGATTTTATGACTGCACACATAAAGCTAGCAATACAAAGTTGGTACCATGAGTCAAATGGGACACCAGAAAGATGCAAAAATCTTTGTGGGGGAGAAAACCCGTATCTTTCTAATTATAGCTCTGGTACTATCATTGTATCCAATGTCCAGAATGTTGAAGTAAGTGCATGAGTCAGATTCCTGTTCACTAGCATAGTTCGGGAAAAATCTGGAGACTGTTAAAAATATATTTGTAGATTATAATTCTTGGCATCATTCCCATGCAAATAAACCACTTCTGAGATACCTTCTCTCCTTTAAAAGTTGAAGGAAGAATTGTCCATTACATTTTATATTTCCAACTGGGTCTTAATTAGGGCCATATGGGAAATGTCAAGAAAAATAGGAATAACAAGGCATCTCTTCTTGGAAGGCTACATGTCAAGTGCAGAATGTCTAAGGCTTGTTTGGACATACTCTAGAAATATAGATATGAGACAAAAGCTAATGTCCCAAGACAGCAGGGAACAATAGACAGAGCCCAAGGAGAGCTGCTGTCTCTCACTTGTGGAAAGTTATGATTCAAGGTTACAGATAACAGCTTCTCCTGCAGGCACCCTGTCCTTTGATCCCTTGCTTGGGATGTTATCGGCTAGCATTTGTGTGAACCTAGTGTTAGCCAAATGGTGGAAGTCCATAGAGATAGTAGTTTGTGTTCACTTAAGTAATTATGTACATTCCTTAGCCTGCCTTTTGCCCTCAGTAAATGTGAGATGCTTCTGAGGCTCTGGACTCACTTAAGTGAGACCTCTGAAGCTAAATTCATCAGGTCTTCTTTTCGTTTCTTTCAGCACTGACTTGTAACATACAACACATACAGTGTTATTTGCCCATCTAGGGCATAACACTGTGTTTATAAAGCATGACCTAATTTCATACATGATTTAAAGGGCAGGTTTCATTCAGGGTCCCTAATGTTCATTCACTCTTCTCCCCCCAGAAATCACTCTAGGAGAAATATGACCCTTCTCTTCCCACAGTCTGCACAGCCCTCAAAGTCCTGGCACTTTGGATGAGTAGAATCTATGAACCTAAGGTTTCAAGTGTCAAGATACCAGGGTATTTAAGAGTGGGACTTTTGTGAAGTGGCTCGCATCGAATATTTTCTGCTGTATGCACAACCTTGAAAGTAGAGAGAAAGCTATAAAGCATATTCTCAAAAGGCAATATTGGATATGCAGCTTACCAATATGTCACCCAAACCCAAAATTTCCTTTTAAGCTCCACCATGATGTGAGAAGAAAGAACTAAACAAAATAGAAGACAGTATAGTAACTGGGTTACAAGCATGAGCCCTAGGTCAGACCTACCTAGGATCTAATCCCATCACCTCCACTTCTGACTATATCAAATTGCATTTTTCTTTACACTTAGACTCCTCTCCTATTAAATGCAAATCATAACAACAGCTACTACTTTAAGGAGTATAAATGGACAGTAAATCCGTATCAAGTGCTTAGCCAGAACTAATAAACAACATATACACACTTCCAGTAAGTTGCTGATATATGACACGGTACATAATGTTTTAATATTAAAATACTATGAAGTAGGTATTATTGCTTTTGTTTTCTTGCAAAAAAAATGGATACCTTAAGAAAAGCAATTTTTCTTTGGATTCCACAGTTAAGACATGACAAAGCCATGATTAAAGCTTGGTTTCAGCTAATTTAATCAACTTTTAACTAGTCTAACCCTTGTAATCTCCAGTCCTAATTATAAAGTTCACATTTAGGGATTGATTTGGCCATGCTGATAAGCCAAAGAGAGAATTGCCCTGACTGCCAGCTTGCAAAATAAAAACATTTGTTAAAAATGTATAAGATCTCATCCTTTACAACTAAATCACCTTAGGATACAACTGCAAAATCCAACCCCTTCAACAAAAATACCTCTAGATTTCTAGAACTTCAAATGTAAAATTGTGTATTTTCATTAAGTCAACATCCTAAGGGATAAAGCTGAGGGACTGTCAACTTCATGTCTCCACACTAAGCAGCTCTGATGAATGAGGAAATCAACTTAACTTGCACTGATTGAGTACTTACTTATGGGTGTATTGTTGGGTATTTATAGATCTTTTTATTTCATCTGCCAAGAAGCACCAGGAGGGCAATTTTTCTTTCCAAACCAGGGATTGAACTCAGACCCTTGCACTTGTCAGGGAAACGCTTATTCTACTGAGCCATCTCCCTGGCCCAGGGGGGTGATTTTCAGTCCTGTTTCACTTAGCAAACGGAGAATTGGAGAAGTTAAATAACTTGCTCCAAGTTATTTGAAGGGATAATGACCATTTAACACTGAGTTTTTGAAGGTAGAAGAAAGACTTCAGGATATGAGAAGGAGAAGTGGCCAGCGGGAGGGGAGTACAAAAGGAGACACATAAGATAAGGTTGGGAGGACATGATCAAAGCCTGATGCACGCATGTGTGGAAATGGCATAGGGAAGCCCACTGATTTGCACAAGTAATTTGAAATCCTGTATTTGTCTCAACTGATAGCCTAAGAGCCAGCATTTGTATAGTCTACAGAAATAATTTGCATTCCTAGAGATGTCCCAACACTCTTTGTAGTATACCATACCAGATTTCCTGGAAATGGCATTCCTTAAGAAAAAGTAGAGTCAAGGTATTGATGTTTTCATGGAGATCTGGGTGGGGACAGAGTCTCAGAAATAGAAACCTTTCCCCAGAAACATACTCTTCCCTGCATGTGTCCCAGCTCTACTTAACAATTCTGGATAGAATTAAACAGTATACTCTTCTCTGTGCCTACCATGTCCTCATCTTCTTTATCCTTGCATGAATGGAAAAGTCTCTTTCCCTGTGATATGTATGCCCTTAGCAATTACAACACACTGAACATGGGGTTTAATTATTAAAAAGCAATGGACTGTGTGAAAAGTGATGCCTGAGGATTATCAGAGGACAGACAAATCCCACGTGGCAGGACAACACTTTCTCTTAGAACTATGGGATTATGGCAAATTTTCAGTTAAATAAATTATGCCGTGCCAGGGAAAGACACATCAGCACTTTTTAAAATAAATCTGCTTTCTTATGACTTATTAAGTTAGCTCTAAAAATGTGTGCTTGGGTAAAACCTAGCGTGCAAAATACTGCTTTTTTTCAAAAGCACTAATCACTCCTTCCTGACACTCACTAAACTGTCCATTTTTAATCAAAATAACTTATTTTCTGTATAATGTTAAGATAACCTGTTCGAGGTTAGGAATTTGTAAGAACACTTATAGGGGAAAAGATACAAAAGTATCAATCCTGTAGAGTTTTCTTCCACCTAAGGTATAGTTCCGTCCTGCCCCCAAATGAAAACAAAAAGCAGATAAACTTCAAAATCATGACTTGTCTTAAACACATCCAGAAGTTCAGATCAAAGCTACACCATATTAGTTTGCCAGAGCTGCTGTATCAAAGTAGCACAAACCTTTTTCTTTCATTTTAAAATGAATAATAAAAAACAATTAACATGTTACAAATTTTCAAAACAAGATGATAGGATATTAGCAGTGGTTATTAGATTGCATATTGCTGAGCAATTATTTGGAAGCTTGATGTTTTAAACAACATAGATTTATCATCTCACAAATCTAGAAACCAGAAAGCCAAAAATCAAGGTGTGAAGGTAGGGGTGGCTCCTTCAAGGATCTGTGAGAACTACCTTCCTCCATGCATCTTGCCTGGTTTCAGGGGGCTGCTGATAATTCTGGCATCCCTGGGTTTACTGATGCATCAGTACAGTCCCTGCCTGCACCTTCCCGTGAAGTGCGCCCTTGTGCATATCTCTCGCCCTATGACAGCTTCCCTTTCTATAAGAATACAAATGAAATTGAACCAAGATCCACCCTCATGACCTCACCTTAACAAATTAGATCTGGAAAAATGCTAACGCTCAAATAAATTCACATTCTAGGTTATTGGGACTTAGGACTTCAAGGTATGAATTTGGGAGGGAACACATGTCAATCCACAATAACTGAAAATTACTTCTCTTTCTGTGCCTTACCTTACTATTCTACCAAATTGTGCCATTATATGACATGGGAATTAAAATAGTTAACATGCGGAAAAATATCTAAAATCTGGGTCAGCAAACTATTACCTGAAAACCAAACACAGCTTGCCTCCCACTTTTGTACCATTAGCAAGCTAGGAATGATTTCTACATCTGCATCTGGAAGGAGTTGAAATACATCAAGAGAATATTCCAGGACACATGAAAAGCAAAATTCAATATAACTTCACTAAAACTCAGAACTCACCCACTGTTTGCATACTGTCTCTAGCTGCTTTTGTCCTACAATGGCAGAGCTGAGTAGTTGCAGTGGCTACCAAAACCTCATGAGCCCTCACCCCAGAATATATACTGTCTATCCCTTTATAGAAAATGTTCATCAACCATTGATCTAAAAGTTTACTTAGTATATAGTAAGAACTATATTAATTTCATTTTCAATTCCTTTTCTTTTAGCATAGATGTTATCTGCCTCTGCAATGCTTTTTATAGCAGGGCAAATTTTCAACCTCTATGATGGGAGATGAGGGCTGCCCCCATATATTGCCAGAGCCATGTGTCCTGAGAATCTCAGTGGTCCCCAGATCTTCCCCAGAATTGGCTGGTTTCCCCCAGCACACACTACAGCTGCTTCCCTGGCTAAATCAAGTCCAGGCCAGTGAGCTTGCTTCTCTCAGCAATTTCACCTTCCCCCACTGCACAACTTCCTAACAGCTCCAAAGGGTCCAAAGGTGAGTGCTTCCAAACTTTAAATTATTTACATCTGAGAAACTCCTAAGGCTTTTGCTCTTTTTCAGTCACATCACCAGTTGGCATCCCACGCACAACACTGTTCCTTTCTGTCAGGACCTTCTGCCTCCTTCCAACAAATTATGGGAAGTTTCCATTTTGGAAAAAGAAACACGCACACTTTTGTTCTCCCATTTTACACTGGAAAAAAATAAAATGAAGCAAAGCTCCGTCTTACCTACATGATGCATCTAGGTTCCCACGAGGAAGGGTGTAGATGGAGACAGAGATGGACGCGGCCGCAGGGTGCAGGGGTGTCAGTAACAAGCAGAAAATGAAGGCACTTCTGCTGAGTCGGCAAACCTTGCAAAAGTGGAGGAAAGAAATGAGAGCTCAGACAGGGAGAATAAACATTTTTTTTTTCTTGCAACACTTTGAAGAGTAGAGGGTTTTATTGCCAAAGATATCACAATTGTTTTGGCTCACATATTCATGGCTTTGTGTTGGATAGCAGTTTGTGTCCTGATTTTTTCCTTCCTTTGAAAATTAAAATTTAGGAATCAAACCAAGCGATAGGCAGATTAAAGTCTTTAACTCTTAATTAAAGGTTTTTATTCAGCCATATGCATTGTGTCAGAATTTTTCATCCAAATCTCCCAGTTGCCTTTGAGGAGGAGTGGGAAATTCTAAAAATAAATTTGTTGCATGCACAGTCCCTTTGAGGTCAAACCATTGTCCCCAAGGAGGACACAGCTGTTGCTAATGCTGTTGTTATGCCGATGTGGCTTGAATCAGACAAGGATGGGAACATCTCTCTGATAGAAACCTAGGGGGAGAAAATGATCAACAAGGAGGACCCAGGAGAGTTCCCAAGTGAAGCAATATTCTAGAAAATTCCTTCTTTCTGCAAGTCCTTCCATCCCACAATCCTGGTTATCTTCTGATTTTCTTACCTCACTCAATAGCAACTCCAGCTTCAACTGCTGAAGTCAAAAGCCCTGGCTGTGACTTCTTCTCACACTGATTTCCATTGAAAAATCCTACCAGTTCTATCCAGGGTAGGCTACGTGGTTTGTAGTGCCCAGTGCAAATGTTATTGAGAGTTTCAAGATAATAGGGAATTATCTATTCCCTATTAGACCCAATCACAGAGCCCTTCTGAGCAAGCCACTGTCTTAGTTCTACCCTCAAAAACACATCCAAAATCTGACCACTCATCACTACCTTTACTGCTAACAACCCAGGCTGAGCTCCCACCTGATGACTGAAGTCTCCTAATGGACCTCCCTGCTTCTACCTCTGTCTCTTCAGTCATTTTGCAGCACAGCAGCCAGAGTAAGACAGACAGCGTCTCTATTCTGCTCAAACCCCTGCCCTGGCTGTTCAACTCACTCAGGATAGAAGCTGAAGGCCTCACAATGACCAGCAAGTCTGCTTCCACTCCCAGAACCTCTCCACACTTGTTCCTGTCTTCCCTCTTGCACCTTCTGCCTGGATCTCAGTGTCCCCATCTGTCCTCCAACTGTACTGTGGCCTTTCACCTTGCTTTTTCTTCTGCCTGCAATTTCTTCCATCACGTATGTACACTGTGTGCCCTACCTCACATTTTTTAGGGCTTATTCATTCAACAAATATTTATTGGGTTTCACTGATGTGCTAGATACTACACTAGACAAAGATTTTAATTGGCTCCAGCATCTCCCTGATTCTTATTAGGTCAAGCATCATTTTATAGCTATTTTTCTGGAAAATTATCTTTCTGTTCTGTGAAATAAACAACTTGCATAAAGCTAACACTTGTCGGGCACTGCTCTCCCCACCCTTTAAAGAAGGCACTGTTGTTATCCCAAATGTGTAAATAAGGAAAATTATTGAGTGACTTGCCAAGGTCATGTGCCCATTTTACTATTGGGTAGTTGATCATTATCATTTGATTTGTAGTGCCTCTTTACATGTAATCGGCACTATCCATTTGAGTGCTGTATATTCTGATGCATGTACAATAAAAGGAAGACATCATATTGCCTCCCCTGGACTTGTAACATGCTTCCTCTTTACTGAGCTACACATGAACTAGTGGAACATTGTTTCTAACCTTGTGTGTTAGTACTGCTGTGCAACAATAAATTCGCCCCCATTCAAAAAATAGCAACTTAAGGGGCTGGGGAGATAGCTCAGCAGCCTGTGCACCTGCTTGGCAAGCATAAATGCATGAGCTCAATCCTCAGTACCACATGTTCTGCCAGCCCCGTGCCATGCCAGCCACTGAAATCAGGTATGATAGCTGGGAAGGCTGAGACAGGAGGATCACTATGAGTCTGAGCTGTGTAGTGAGATTCTGTACCAAATAAATAAATAAATATTTTTTAATTTTTAAAAAATTAACAACTTAAAGCCCTAAGTATTATTTCACAAGAATCAAGAATTCAGGAACAGCTTAACTAGGTAGATATAGCTTAAAATTTTCCATAAGATTATAGCCAGTCTGTCAGCCAGAGCTGTAGCCATCTCAAGACTTGACTGTATCAAAAAATAAGTCAACCTTAAATCTTATTCATATGATCTGTGGCAGGCCTGGGTCTTTCCACAACATTTGATCAAAGATCATAACTCCTTACTACTAGATTGCTCCATAGAACTGCTCATGCTGTAGCAACTGTCCTCCTTCTAGCGAGTGATGCAAGAAAAGGGCACAGAAAGAGATCTTTCAGGGTGGAATCTGTAAGTTTTAGTAAGTTAGTATCAAAAATGGCATCTTGTCACTTCTGTCATTTGCTCTCTGTCACACAAACCAAGTGCAGTACCATGAACTAGTAGAGGAAGTTCCTTGGTTGTTGAAATCACTGGGTTCTATCTTAGAGGCCACCACACCAAGGAGCACTTTTATTCACTATTGTCCACTTTCTGTGGAAGTAGTTCCACATAACAACCCTTCAACAAACAATTGAGCACAAATGAGAGAGTGGCCCCAATAGAGTATAATATAGTCTGCGTGTGTAGTAGGCTAATCTATCTAAATTCGTATAAATACACACTATGTTGTTTGCACAATGGTGAAATCACCTAAAGGTGTCCCTGCTCTTAAATAATTCATAACTATGCAAACATACCTTAAATGTCACTTTTGAAAGGGAGAAACTCAGGAGTTCTAAATCTCATGGAGAGTTTCCCAAAACTAGAGTTTATGCTGTCCAAAATTCTCTAAGCCTAAGTTTTCTATTGCAAGCAACAGAAACCTTTTAGCTATTTTAAGTAGGAATTTTTATTTAAATGGTGCTGAATAACTTGCAGAAACTCCAGCAGGGATGAAAGATGACAGATTCAAAGGCTGCACAACCAAGCACAGTGTGGAAAAATTCACCCAGGGTGGGTCCAGTGAAAACATCACAGCTTCCATGCACAACACCACCAATGCTGGACACCAATGTTGCTGCAAGAAGCTGAAGCTACAGCCAAGGTGACAAAGTAGCTGTTTCTTCACAGCCCTTCTCTTTGCCAGTTTCTGAGCCAAAGTATAGGGCAGGAATGTTTGACTGTCATAGTCATTTGCTAAATCATTTAGTGGGTCTGTGTCCTAGCTGCAAGAGATGTCGAAAAATCAGGTGCCCAACATTTTTTTTTTCATATGAAAGAAGGAAGGCTGAGTTCCACCCTTTGGAAGACTCCTTCAAACATAAGGATTTCAGATCCTAAGCAGCCAATAAGAATGGCAGAAACCTGCATCTACCGAATGTGGTCAATTAGAAAACACAACACATTAACTAACCTGGAAACCATATGAAACATAGTATATATAAGAAGTTAATGCTTTCCATTAGTAATGAGAAAACTTAGGCTATAAGGAACTGAAAAAATGACCTAATATAACATAGTGAGAAAGTGACAAGAGGCAAAACTTGTCCTTTCAGCTCCAGACTCCACAGTACTGCCAAGGGGATTATTTAATCCCTTTAGTTATATGGATCCACTTGGCAATGTGGTAAAAACATGGACTCCTGTTCAGTATCATATATATATAGTTATGTGCTTGATACAGGATCTCACAGCTCAGACTCACAGTGATCCTCCTGTTTTCAGCTCCTCAGCACTAGGATTACAGGTGTGCACCACTACCCCTGACTTGTTCACCAGCTCAGCGTGCCTCAGGAGTGGGGCCTGCATAGCATATGGGACCGGGGATCAAACCCCTGTCCCTGCACTCGCCAAAGCAGGCATTTAGTCTGTAGTATCATAATTTTTAAGTGAGTAGACTATGTTGCATTAAATATAGCATATAAGTTATATTGAAATGTAGCTACAGAAAAATAAAGACAAGCATATAGATAGCAACATATATGCAATGCACATTATTCTTTATTAACACATTAAGAACAAAATCTAAGGGGCAGCCAGATAGCTTAGCTGGCTAAAGCACCTGCTTAGGCAGAATGCTAGGGCCAGGGGGTTCTATCTCAGGGCTGCCATGCGGGCTGAGCCCCCAGGTTGCACGAGACAGTGACTAAGACTGAGCATGGTGGTGTGCACCTATAATCCCAGTGCTTCAGAGGCTGAAAACAGGAGAATCACTATGAGTTTGATCTATGTAGTGAGACCCTATAGACCCATACTAAATACATAAATAGAATTTTTTTTAAAAGAAAACAATCTAGCCTTGGACCTAACAACTACTGGGAGATGTTCATAAATCATATTTGTTCATATCTGGCAAAGTGAGTTTTATACAGTAACCAGTGAAAGTTCACCAACTTTCCAGGGAGAAGGCTCAGTAGAATAAGCACTTACCTGGCAAGCCCAAGGGCCTGAGTTCAATCCCCGGTTTCAAAAAAAAAAAATGGTCAGGGAACTTAAGACCTTTACTGTAGGGACTTAAAGTTCAGCATATCAATACTTCATGAAAAATACCTGTTCCATGTTATGCCTAA
>NDGN011472182.1:2763-15814 GCA_002564285.1 Tympanoctomys barrerae | reverse complement strand
TTTTTTTTTCAGAATTTTATTGATAAACAAATAGCAATTAGACAGTTTCATATCAAATCGCTATCCTTATTCTTTTTAAGCATTTTGGTGGAATTCACCCGCAAAGCGCTCCACTTTGCAGCTTCTCTTTGTGAGAAGCGCTTTGATTACTAATTCAATCTCTCTACTTGGGGCTGCCTACACTGTCTAATTCTTTTGCGTCACTCTCAGTAGTTGATGAGCTTTCTAGGACCCTGCCCATCTCCTCTAGGTAGCCGATTTGTCAGCACGCAGCTCACCCCAGCATCCTTCCCCAAGGATGGGTCTGATTTCTACAGAGCTGGACTCACACCCTGCCTGGGCCTGCCTTCGGTACCTCGCTTGTGCTGTTTCCGGTTGGCAGGTTCGCCATGGTGCAGATTCAGGCCTAAGCCCTGAACCCCCCAAAAACGCGACGCATTGGGGGACAGCTGGGCCATTCCTGGTGTCACAGAGGTGGGAAGCAAAGGCGTGGGAACACTGTGTGTGTGTGGGGGGGTGTCCCACTGTTCTGGTTGGCAGGTGAGACCTATGTGGCCCATCACCAGGGCTCTTGCCCATGCAGATTCCTGGGCCCCATCAGACCTATGGGGGTGCGGCAACTGGCACAGGCCAGGGATCGGCTCCGTTCGCATTTTGAGCTCCTTCCCAAGGAGAGCATTTGCCAAGATCCTCGCTCTGCAAGCCCATCGTCAGCCCAGAGAGAGACTGCTCCTCCGCCCTCTCACGTTTCCTGACTGCGGGATTTGGGGCAGGCTTCAAATACCCTGAGCCAGGAGGGCAGTTCAAGTTCAATCTTAGTAGGGCTTGTGCAGCTGATTAAACCTGGGCTGTCTTGGGCCAACAGGTGTGCTCGGATCTGTCTGGGACCGGTGGGTATTGGGCAAGTTTCCAGTGGGGGGCAAATAGGGTGGTCCCAGTAGGCCAGAGGTTCTTGGGGATTACACGATAGCACGGAGCTTCTACTGGAGGGGCAGGGAGCAGAGGGGGCTCCTCCAGGCTCCTCAGATCGCGTGAGGGCATCAGAGGCCAGTGGGTCAAGGACTGAGCCGGCGTGCCAGCCCTGACCAAGCCCAGCTCCCTGTCTTGGTCTCTGTCCAAACACTGTTGTCCCCCACATGTCCACAAGGGGCTCATGAATCGAAGTTCCCCTGCGGGATTTCAGAACCCCATGAGCCCTTTTCAGAGACGCTACCACCAGCCAGGGCAGCGGGCTTCATCGGCGGAGGGCACACAGAGGATCGTGCTTCTGGGGAATTTTAGAGACCAGCTCTGTGACCAGCAGCGTCCTAAGCAGGGGACAGTGACTCCAGAGCTGTGGGCAGCCACTGTGGGAGGGCAGGTGAGTGGATACAGGTCAGACCAAAAGAATGCAAGGATTCTTCAGATTTTTAAAAATGTATTTCAGTAAAAAAAAAAAAAAAAAAAAGCACTGTCACGAATTCCCCTCCCGGCTCTCCCCACTGCTGCAAGCACGCTCGTCCCGCCGTTCCTGCCGCTGTCTGACGCAGGTCTGGGGTCCTCTTTCATGTCTTTACTTGCTCTGCCCTGCTCCCTCGATGTCCTGCATCGAGAACATTGCTAGGAGCTGGGGAGATGGCTCAGTGGAATAAGGACTTGCCTGGCAAGCGCAAGGACCTGAGTTCAATCCCCGGTTCCGCCAGAGAGAGAGAGAGAGAGAGAGAGAGAGAGAGAGAGAGAGAGAACATTGCTTTCCGTGGTCGTTCTGACTTTCGGGAGGGGACAGAAGTCACACGGCGCCAGAGCCAGTGAACAAGGTGGATGAGCACGCGCCGTAAGGTTTCTATGAGCCTGCCCTTCTGTTGGGCGGCACTTGATAGCAGCATTTGCCATTTTTTTTTATTACATCTCATAAAGATGCCCACAAAAGAAGAGGCAGAACTGTTTCTGATGGAGGATGGGGGACTCGGCTCACGAAGCATCCCAGTCTGTGAGACAGATCTGGACCCCTCACGTGCCGGGCTCCATCCCAGGCAGGGCAGATCAAGGGGCATATTGACACCAGAGTGTGTCACCCACAAAGTGCCATCACATCCCTATTATGTTTGACCCCCACAAAACTAAATCAGATAGGATCATCACTCCTTTTTTTTTAAGGAAGGGTCTACAGGGTGTTCAGGGTCTCACTACTAGATCAGACTTGTAGTGATCCGCCTGTTTACAGCCTCCCAAGAGCTGGGATTACAGGCGCACACTACCATGGCCAGTCTCAATTGCCATCTCAGCATGCCCTCGGCCCCTGCACCTGCTTGCAGGTGCTTTAATCCGCTGAGCTATTTGGCCGGCCCGACCCCATTTTATAGAAGAGACTACTGAGACCCATGAGAGGTGCGGTAACTTCTGGAGACATGACAGGCATCACAGGCCAGCAAGAATCCACGTCCAGTGAGCTTCTACCCTGAGTACCAGCCCCCACGCCTCAGCAGGGAATGTCTCCAGAGGGCTGTGGTCACTGAAGCAGGACGGGGAGGATGGGTCAGGCCTGAGGAGCTGCAGGATTACAGTCACCCTAAATTGTGGCCCACGCAGAAAGTCAGGTAATATCAGGACTGTGGGTGATAGACCTAGGGGAGGCTGGGTCAACCAGTTTATAGGGCCCCTATGACATCATCTTTTCCCACCTCCTCCCATTACCATGGCAACGCAGCTGACCTGGTGATGGAGGAGGAGGCAAGGGTTCTGGTGTTGCTCCGGGTGTCTGCTTTGACATACTCAGGCTTCCTGCTTCTTCCCACAAACCTCTGTCAAGCACCAAGTATATGTCAACCCAGGGACAGGGCTCGGGAAGATGGCCTGGAAGGATGCAGGAGGAGCAGGGCCCTTCTAGGGGCATCTTCTGGGGCAACAGAGGGGCTGAGAAAAATGGTGCCCAATCCTGGCATTCGCCTTGCGGCCCATGGGTCCCCTCCTCAGTGCAAAGACTGTGACAGGGCAGGTTCCACCCCTCGTTCCTTTGGATTCAGTTAGGCTGTGGAGGAGGTTCACTATGAGTCTGAGCTGTGTAGTCAGACCCTGTATCAAAAAATTAAAAATTAAAAAAGATGGCTCCTCTTGCTTGGGCCATCAGCTGATGCATGGTGGACTGGGGCTCAAAGGCAACACTTTATTGCCTTCCTGATGGCTGGGAGAGAGGCCCAGATGGTGGAGGATCATGGCCCAGTAGGCTCTGCCAGGGCACGGGCGGTCACTGACCCATGGCCAACTCCCGGCTTCTCTGTCTTCCTGTCTCTGTCCCTCTAGCTGTCTTCACATGTCTCTCCTCTCCTCTTTGTTTCTCTCTTCCTCTCAACCCTTTCACAAACACCACTTCACTCCCAAGATACCTCAGTGTCCCCACTCTCACTCATCCCCCACCCAGAAGATGGCGGGTGGGCACAGGGACTGCAGGGGACAGCAGGGCAGTCAGAACCTCACATGCCTCTACAGGACCAGCCGTGTCCTCCATGCCTGGTCCATGCCTAAGCCAAGTCCCTCGATGATTTATCAGGCTGTTCAGGGTCCATAGCTGCCCCCTTCCCACTGGCCACCTATCATCACTCAGCAAAGCTACACAATCCCACAAGTCCTGGTCATCCCACCCACCCCAACCACCTTTAACACAGTACTGACTTGGATTTCATGAACCCCAGGATGGAAGAGAATGGAGATTTCCTAGCCAGCCTGCTGGCTCTATTATACCCAAAGAACAGAAGCCCAGAGAGGGCCATCACATGACACAGGGTCACACAGCAAGCCAGGCAGGAATACAACCCAGACATCAGCACCCTTCTCTCTCCTGGGATCCAGGCTGGGATAGAGGGTCCCTCAGTAGCCTCAAAGCATATCCTGGACCTCAGGCCACTTACAGAGGGGAGAGGCCCTCAAAGGCAAATGACCTGGGAGAACCAGCCCAGGTCATCTCTCAGCTTCCCTTTTCTTTCTTTCTTTTTCTTTTTTTTTTTTTTTTTTTTGCTTTTGTTTGTTTGTTTTTAGGGAAGGATCTACTGGGTGTTCAGGGTCTCACTACTAAATCATAGTAACCCATCTGTTTACAACCTCCCAAGAGCTAGAATTACAGACATGCGCCACCACACCCATCCTCAATCACCTCAGTGTACCCTGAGGGTGGGGCCGGCGGGGATCGAAACCCTGGCCCCTGCGCCTGCTTGCAGGCATTTTAATCCACTAAACTCTTTGGCCAGCCCTCCCCTTTCTTATGGCTTTGCTTATCCACAAAGGCTTTGGTTCTCTAGCCAGGCAAAAACTGGGTTAGCAGGAACTTATGCAGAGATACAAACCCAGAAAATCTCATGCCACATTAGCAGAGGCAGTGTGGGTCCAAATCCTAGCAGCACCAATTCTGGCTGTTTAACCTCAGACAAATTATTTAACCTCTCTGAACTATACTTTCCTCACCTGTAAAAATAAGGCTCCTAATCAGTATCTGGCAACCCAAGATGTACAGTGACTTGTGATGTCACTAGCCAGGGTAGGGGTTCAGCATAGAGTACACAGTAATATGAATACCAGGGGCAACTATCCCGAGCCCACCACAGAGGCTGCCATTGTGGGTTTGTAGCACTTCGCGCTGGTGTCTCAGTGGGGATATGCAATCCTGTCATGAATGCAGATGCTGGGATCCAGGGTCACAGGACAAGAGAATGCAGTGTCGTGTCCCAGCCCTGGGCGGCTGAGTTTCCCACGTCCCACAGGTGATAGACACAGGCAGTGGGGGTCCCTGGGTCACAGCGCAGGTGGGAGGGCACCACTAGACCAAGGTGTTCCATGACTGGTCTCCAAATAGTCTCTAGATTGGGGGCCCAGGTGGGGGTGGGTGGCCTTGTGCCTTGGGACCCAGCAGGGCCTTTGAGGGCTCGGTGCCCACTCCGCCCCTGCTCTGGAGGATTTCAAAAGGAACAGGACTGTGCTGAGCGTCACTAATCCCATCCCCGTGAGCAGCAGAGCGGGCAGCGTGGCGCCCATGGAGTGCCCTGGAGGCCCAGCTCCAACGGGCAAGCCTGGCCCCAGGCCAGCCCAGCTGCAAGGGCTATGCGTCTTCCACCCCCCTTCCTGCTCCGTGGCACCTCTGTGTGGCACCACCCTGGCCCGGGTCACTCCACCTTGTGGACTCTGGCCCAGACCCACTGTGCTAGAAGCAGATGTCAGGCTGGAGGTCGTGGGAGCCAGCGCCGTGGCGCACACAGACCAGGAACCGGAAGTGGGTAGAGCCGGGTACTAAGGCAGCGCGCCTGCACGGCAGCCTGGCCCGCCAGACCCCAGGGTGGGAACCTGTGGTCCAGTTCTCGGTCCCAGCCTGAGTCTGAGTTCAGTCTCCACGCCAGCCCCTCTGCAGCCTGAGGACCCGTGAGTAAGGCACGCACCCCTGGGGGCTTCCGTGTCTTTTCCTGGAAGGTGAGAGAAGGGACCTTGGGCCAGTCCCCGACACACGTGGCCTCTCCTCTCCCAGAGTCAGGGGTGTGTAACATTCTGCCACACAAGAGGGCGTGCAGAAGGGAGCCTACATGTCCGTGACTTCTGTGGTAAGAGCACCCGCTGTCTGGGGGAGAGAGGAGCGAAGACAAGATCAACCGGCTGCTGCCAACCTCTGTGTAGCCAGGCCGCCCTGGTGCACGGGGCCGCTGGCCCTGGGCTCAGAACACGTTCTCTGAGCACCTACACATGCCCCGCTGCCCTTGATCTTTCCCTGCAAAATCTGCCCCAACAGCGGCAGAACCTCTGAGCTACAGTAGCTACTTAGCTTTTGGTTGCTGTAACCAGCATCTCAGAGTCAGCTTAGAAAGAGAAAAGGGTTACTAGGGCTCCCAGGTTCAGGGGGTCCATTCCACAACTTGCGCCATTGCTTTCAGCTCCGTGGGTGCACCGTGTTGGAGCAAAAGCTCTCACCTCGCGCAGGGAAGCGAAGAGGGGAAGGGAGGGAGGGCATCCTGCATCTGGTTCAAGGCCACGCCCCCAAACACCTACTCACGTCCCGCTAGGCCCCGCCCCTTCGTGGTTCCCTCTTCTTCCGCTGGACCCAGGCTGAAGGGCTTTGGCGGGCAGCACACAGCCAAACTGCAGCAGCAGCTTAGAAAATGTCAGAAGAGTCACTTCTCCCGACTGCCCGTAGCCAAAGCTGATTTGCCTGTGGTCTGTTTAAATGTTAATACGCATCAGTGTTTCGCTTTTATTTTTTATTAGTACATATTTGCAGTGTGTCATGGTGCCATTCCTTGAGGGGAGTCGGGGCTGGAACATCTTTCTTTTTGCACCCACATTCTTTGTTGCCACTCCCTCCCCCTCTTGGTCCCCTTCTCATTTGCCCTCTCTATTTCCTATTATCTATTCTTTTATTTTGCTGTTTAGTTATGTTGGGTTTGTTGCATAAAAGAAGTCACAGAATGTTTAATGCTGTGAATCTGATTTATTTCATTTAACATTATGGTCCCAACATGTACCCATTTTTCTACAAATAATTCCAGCTTATCCTTCTTCATGGCAGAGTAGTACTCTACCACACATAAATACCACATGTTCTCTATCCTTTTATCTGTTGGCAGGTATACAGGCTGCCTTCCAGGCTCAGTCATTACGAGTTGTGCTGCCGGAAGCATGGGTACATATACCACTGTAATGGGATATCTGACTCTTTGGGGAAGATATGTACAAAGGAAATAATTCATCCAGTGGAATTTCTAGCGGTAGCTTTCTGAAGACTTTCCACACTGCTTTCGACAGCGTTTCCACCAACAATGAAGCAGGAAGCCTCCCTTTTGCCCGCAGCCTCACCCCCATTGGTTATCGGTTGGTTTCTTGACGCTGCAGTTCTTGCTGCAGTGAGACGGAATCCCAGTGGTTCTCACTTGCATGTCTCTAGTAGCCAGAGACACTGACCAGTCCCTCGTGAATGTAGTGGCCATTTGTAGTTCTCCTGAGAAGTGTCTGTTCATTTCACTTGGCTGGTTTTTTTTTTAATTGACTCTTCTATTTTGGGGGTACATCTAACTTTCTGAGTCCTTTATACATTCTAGATATCAATCCTGTGCCTGAGGAATAGCAGGAGAAACTGTCCCCATCCTGCAGGCTGTCTCTTCACTATTGATTATTTCCTTCGCTCTGCAGAATTTGATGCGATCCCGTTTGTCGATTCTGGGCGCCACTTCTTATGCAATTGGATTATGTTCAAAAACTCTTTGCCTACACCAATGTCTTTTACTTATTTTTATCTTCCAGAAAATTGTTTCTGCTTTAACACTTAGATCTTGGTTCCATTTTGATTTTTAGCTCAGTACCTGGTGAGAGTTAGGGGTCTAGCTTCAATCTCCTGCAAGCGGGTAGCCGGTTTGTGACAGAGACGCCATTGGTTACAGAGGCCCCTTTGTCAAAGATCAGCCAGCTGGGGCTGTCCCTGCACCCTCCATCCTGCTCCAGATGTGAATATGCATCACTTCAGGCACCCAGCCAGGTGGGGGACATGGATTTCAAGTGGGGGGACCGTTCCTGTTGCTTCGCACATCCCACCAGAGTTGGCTACACATCAGACAGGCCCTCCTATGCCGTCTCCCTTTTTTTCAACTGGATTTACAGCATTCTGGGGTCATCAACAAGACTTTGGAGTCTCAGGCTTGGATCTGGGCTCTGCCACCACCAGCAGCTGTGTCATCTTGGTCAAACCGCTCCCGCTCCTTGTGCTTCCTCTTCCTGTCTGTCAGCGGGGCTGGCAGTCACCATGTCCTGGCCCATAGCAGAGGCTACAAAGTGCTGAGCTGCCACAAGGCACCTGGTAGCAGGACTCTGCATGGTGTCATTGCCATCAGCACGTGGGGGTGGGCAGTGGCCAGGTGGCAGCATTAGCTGAACCTTCCCTGTCAACTGAAATCCTTGTGTCCCCCAGCTCTATAGGCAGCCGGGAGGCTGAGCGCCTTGGGACACCACCCCGCAGGGCCTCCAGCGTCACCCGGGCAGGGAAGGAAGAGAACAGCACTGGCCTCAAGTACAAGGCTGGCCGGGTGAGTGACCAAGTGCATCTGGGGATCCTGTCCCCAGGGAGAGCCATGCTGTCCTGGGGCCCGAGTGTCCCCTCACTGTAATTCCTTGGTTGGCCTATGAAGGTGGATCCAGATGCCGGGTCACAGGGACAATGGTGAGGCAAGCTCTGGAGCCACTGCCATGGGAGCGGCAGGATGCTTTGGCCGGTGAGCCAGGTCCCTACAGACTTAGAATTTCATCCTGCCGAGCACGGGTCTCAGCTGCTGTGTCAGAGCCGCTGGGGCCACTGCAGATCCTGGGGACCACACCCCCTTTACTGAAGCAACTCCTGGGGTGAGGAGGGGCACCCGCAGGCATCCAGTGACCCCCCCTCCCCAAAACTCTGAGAACCACTGACTTTGATTCTGAACTCCAGTGATCAGACCAACAGTAAGGGCTGAGCCCATGGTGGCCAAAGCCAATGGCAGGAGGACACATGTCACCCAGTCTGACCCTAAAGAGATGCATTGGATATAGGGTAGAGCAGGGTCCCTCAGGAGTGCTGGGCCCAGAATAGATGGGGGACAGATGGAGCGCCCCATCTGCGCTCAGGGCCTTCATGCAAGTGGGGGCAACATCACCCCAAAATGGTGCTCTGGGGCAGATGGCTGGACACCTCACTGTCCCTCACTAGCACAGACCCACACACGCCACGCAGGCGAGGCATGGGGCACCCCATCCCTAGCGTGCTGCGGCTCGTGGGGTAGGGGACATTAAGGACTGAACCCAGTACCTTCACACTGAGCTGCGTCCCAGCCCTTGTGAAATGGTTTCACTCTGAAAAAGGCTCTAAGTTGCCCGGGCCAGGCTTGAACTTGCAGTCCTCCTGCCTCAGCCTCCCTGAGTGCTGGGTTCACAAGCACATGCTGTCACAGCCATCCACTGTCCCCATTTTGCACCTGAGAAAATGGAGGCTCAGAGAGAGGTGACTTATTCCCTAAGGCAACACAGCTGGAGGTGGCAAAACAGAAACCCAAACAACAGCCTCCAACCCTGGCCCCCGTAGCAGTTAGTACAAGCACATCCCCTCAGGACTCAGGCACGCAGCTGGGCCCCACACCCCTGCCATCTGCCCAGCAGTATTCCCTACCATTTGGGAACCCTAAAGTCTCTCTGAAGTTTAATTCACAAAATCTACTCAGTCTCCCCATGCTGTGGCGTCACATTACTAAGAGGAGGAACACAGAGAGGTTAAGGCAGTCACTCGCGATCACACAGCGCTGTTCACGCATCTCAGTGCCTGTCTCTCCCTGTCCTTCGGGTTCATTCTTGTCCTTTTCTCAGCTGCCCCTGGGGAAGATAGGACGAGGTTTCAGTGGCAAAGACCTCGATTTCCATGATGACTACGGCTCTCTTCAAAACGAAGACTGCGGAGACGAGGACCCCCAGGGCAGGCCGGAGCGGTGTGGCCTGGACAGCTGCAATGGCCTGGAGGCCACCAATGTGTGATGGATGAGTAGCTCCCCCAGACTCCACACGGACAGGCCCGGGCGCTGCCCCCATGTACAGCACGGCCTCAGGCTGCGGCTGTGCCTGTCCCAGGCAGCCATGGACTCTCCCACTCGGCAGGAGACAGGCGAGGACGTGTCAGAGGGTGTGCAGCTCCTCCCGGGGCTGCCGCAGAGGCAACATGTTGGAAAGGGGCCGGTGGGCCCCAAGTCCCCTCGACAGGTCAGCAGGAGACTCCCAGCAGCCCAGCACCTGGCACGTGGACAACACCTGCAGCAGGCAGCGACAGCAGGTGGCAGGGATGACATCTGCAATAACAGCCACCAGGCACTGAGCAGCAGCTTCCTCGGCCTTCCTTCCTGGGAAGTGGGCTCTGACCAGGGTCACTAACTAACTCTCTCTTTGGGGAGGCAATGGAAGCCCTTGTTTGTGTCCCATGGGGACAGCCAAGGGAAGATGCTCCCCGCAGAGGACAGGGGACAGGTGGGCCTGTTGGGACATGGAAGCAACATTCCCAATCTGCTGTTATTGGAATGACAGCCACTGTGACCCTAGGACCCGGGCAGCCAAGTTCAGTCAGTGACAGCTGTCCCAAGTGTGGGGATAGCTTCAGCCTCTGGGACAAGGAAATGCCCGCGACTGCTAACTGACCTTTGCTATGATGTGCCTGTCACTCAGTAGTACAGGTCCCAGGGGGCACAGTCACAGGGTGGCGAGGTGAGAGCCTGCAGCCCTTTTCTTGCCCCAACACTGTTCTGCTGTGTGGCTCTTCCCCGGGGTCACACCTCTCTGTGCCTCAACTCTCCCGGTGCCCTCCCAGGAGGAGTAATACTTGCTAACGTCTGTAGCCTACTTCGGACTGCTTATCCTGGGGCAATGGGGTGTGACGGGTGGGGACAGGGTTGTGCCACTTCCCAGCACAGCACAGAACCAGCCTTGGCCTGCAAGGAGAGAAAGAGGCAAGGGTGACGCCCAGACGCTCCCAAGCCTCAGTATGGCGCCATGGGAGGAGGGGCTCTCAGAAGCACAGCCCTGAGGGCCAGGCCAGTGTCCAAGCCCAAGCTGGCCGGCCACCTGTCTTTGTTGAGTGACAATTGGAAGGACAGGATCCAGAGTCTGCACACACGCAGGTCCCCAGGTGGGCCCCTGGTCAGAGCTGCGATGCTCCACATCCTCTGAGGCCGGCTGTCTCGGACCCAAAGGAAGACTGCAGAGAGTCTGTCTCCCATGTGAGGCTGGCCACAGGGCTGAGGCCGTGAGACCCACCCTCGCCCATGTTGGCAGAAATGATGCTGACATCTGGCCAGGACTTGGGCCTGTTGGGGACAAGATGGGCATGCAGACCCCTGGGCAGGGGGTCACTGGGGAATGTGACATTGATCACAACATCGAAGCAGGAGGTCAGCAGGTGACCTCAGATGCATCTGGGGCCCCAGAGATGGCATCGTGGCACCCTCTGGGGCATGGGGCTGCCTGTTCCTGGCAGCCAGGGAGTGTTTGAAGCTCGGTGCGGCCCCAGAACAGGCTGCTTGGTAAGTGAAGATCGGGTGAGCTTGGTTAAGCCTCACGCAGCTCTGCTCCACAGCGGGCAGGGGGAGCAGGGGCTGAAGAGAGACTGAGACAGGCTCTCAGGAGCTGGTGGACAAAGGCTGGCAGCGCAGTGACACAGCCAGTGACCTTCTAGGGCCTATCTGAGCTCAGGTTGTTGTCCCCAGAGGACTGCAAGGCCTCCAGACCCAGGACCTTCAGATGTGCTGTTCTAGAAGCCACTTGCGGTGCCCTGGAAAGGGAGCACTGGCCCAAGGAGGGAACCCGGACGCACAGCGTCACAGGCTACTCTTCTGACCTGACGCCTCTGAGAGGCCCCGTGCCAGCGCTGAGCAGAGCCAGCCCTCTACACATCTGTCTGTCAGTGCAGCTGTGACAGGACGGGGCCCCATATGGGACCCAGGACTAGATGAAGTTCAGGAGTTGGAAGGGGCTTCAAGCACGATCAGCTCACCCAGCAGGCTTGGGGTTCGGCACACACTTCAGGGTCCCCCAGCGCCCTCCCCAGCCCTGGTCAGGTTACCTGGGGAGAAAAGTGCTCCAGCCCCTTCCCACAAAGCCGGCATGTGCTCTGGACCGTCACTCCATGTTCTGGGCTCCAGCAGGCTCTTCTCCAGGAGGGGCGAGGAAAAGGGACCCTGGGGAGATGGAGACCCCTGGACCTAGCACCGCTTGCTACCTGCTGGTGAGGGGCCAGCTGCAGCCCTGACCCCTGGGGCCACCCCGGAAGTAAGCTCTCTATGCTGGCAGCAGTGGCCCCAGAGCCTCCCCCACGGCAGTTTAACACTGTAACAATAAATCCTACTGTGCAGCACTGGTGGGACTGTGTGTGTGCTGTCTCACTCAGTTTCCCAGCAGCCTCTTGGAGAGAGGCCATGAGCCCATTAAACAGGGAGAAATGAAGGGTGGAAAGGTGCAGGGGCTGTCCCCATCCCATAAAGCTCAGAAGTCCCAGGCAGGGACTCAAACCCATCCACTGTCCCCACCTCCCACACACCCATCGCGGCTCCAGTCTGCCCTCCCATCTAGCCCATCCCTTACCAGGCCAGGTGGTGACACACAAAGTGAAATTCGGGCACCCTGTCAGGCTGGGAAAGGTACAGTCTCCTGTCCTGGAGACCGGCAGTCAGGGGAGGGGATCTGACGTGTCACCTGCCCAGGCATCTGCATCCCTCTGCCAGCCCTTCCAGGCTAGGTACCATGCCTTGCCAGAACAGGGCTTCGGCAGTGAGATCCCAGTCCCCAACCAAGCGCCTCTGGCTGTTGCATGTGAAGCCTTTGTGAGGTACAGAGGGTGCTGGGGCCTTCTCGCCAGCTCCCGGAGGCTGCTGCAGGACCAGGGACCACACACTGATAACAGAGAAAGCAGAGGTGACAAGCGTGGACCCTGCCACGCAGCTGCCAACAGCCAGGCAGCTGCAAACCCATCCATGGTAAACCTGTCGATGAGGGCGGCACCTCCATGTCTAATCACCTCCCACAAGCCGAGCCTTTGGGGGACGTTCTAGATGAATTCACCTCCAACTGAACCACAGCTTTTGCCATTTCCTCCCTACAACAACCTTCCCCGGCAGGCACTGGTCTCGCTTGACATATGGGGAAACCGAGGCACCGCAAGAGCTTCTTTTGCTTTTTAATATAGCTTTGCCAGGACCCCTGGCAGGAAGCAGGACCTGGGACCTCAGTGTGGGCACCCTTCTGGGTCTGGGCAGCCCAGCCTTCAGGGTGGGCCAGCTCATGACAAGACCTGGCAGAGGATACAGTGTTGGGGTGGGAGCCTCTCCCTCATCCTGGGAGAAGATTGTTCTGTAAATGACAAGTTTAGATGCCAACGCAGAGGGCTGGGGATATAGCTCAGTGGAAAAGCACCTGCCTGGCAAGCCCAAAGTCATGAGTTTGATTCCCCAAAAAAATTTGCAAGCCAAGGCAGCTCCATCACGCCAAGGGCTCTCAATTTAAAACAAGTAACTATTTAGGGACTTGGAGAAGCAAGTGAGAGCTCATCTCACAC
>NDGN011472177.1:0-10749 GCA_002564285.1 Tympanoctomys barrerae | reverse complement strand
AGACTTAGAAGCCAAACAAATAATGACTAAAACAGTGCCTTTAGTGTGGCCAAGCTGATGGGACATGTGGTTATAGATTTATAGACAGTGGGACTATTGGCATCTTATCCCAATGGAGGAAAAGTAAGAATTGAAGAGCAGTTGGCTGGCCCTCATTGATCAGCAGGAAAGGGGTGTTGGAGGCTCCACAGAGGGGGAGGATCCCCAGAGCTTGCTTCCTGTTGGAGGCTCCACAGAGGGGGAGGATCCCCAGAGCTTGCTTCCTGTAGATACTCAATCACCAGTCATAGACTGATGATGCCCCACAATCCAATCTCATCCCTGTGTGGGCAAGAGAAAGTGCTGGGTGAGGCTCCTGAACTGGAAGTCCTTCGCCTGGAGACACAGCTCCAGGGCCAGGAGGCCCCTGTCTATCAGTTCTCTGTCCACACTTAAATCCAGGCTGTCTTGACTTAAGGGCATTTGTGTCTTTCAGCTGGCATCCCCACATCTCCAAGGTTCATTTACTTAACAACTTTCATTTACCGTTCAGAATAGTGTAGGGATGGTGTTAGGATGAGAAAAAATAGTCCCAAGTCTTTTTTTTTCTTTCTTTTTCTTTTCTTTTCCTTTCTTTTCTTTTCTTTTCTCTTCTTTTCTTTTCTTTTTGTAGAACCAGGAATTGAACTCAGGCTCTTGCGCTTAGGGAACCACTTATTCTACTGAGCCATCTCCTGGCCCCCTCAGTCTTTTAAATGTATCAGTATTTTCAAGAATCTTAAAACAACAACAACAACAACAACAACAACAGTGTGCTTTGCCTGGCAGGATTCCTGCTGCTGACACCATGGGTGCTGACTCTGTGCCAGCAACCGAAGCCATTTCAACAACACACAGCACTGGAGCTGGTCACTAAGAACCACTAAGTGACAGAGAAGGTTAGCTGATTTCTCACATCCCCCCACTCTGACCAGCCGTGTTGGCCACTCTGATGTCTTTTTCTCATTAGAAAAGATCAGAGAGAATGGCGTCTTGCCTCTAATTAAATTCTCATCTTTGCCCAACTGTTTGAAAGGGCAACTGTCTTAAACCTCTGAACTTTATTTGTAATAAGAAACTTCAATTAGATAAAGGACAATAATTAGCAGATCTTTTATCTTAGGATATAATTAAATCTTTAAGAAGGGACACTTTAATCAATGAATTGTAATGACAAGTTCATAAATTAATTAATCCCACCAATGGAGGCTTGGCAGTAATCAATGGATCTTTAAAGCAGTCCAGGATGAGGGGACATAGCTGTGGGAATACAGTTGCTCAGTTCAGTTTGGTGTAAAGATTCTCATTTATTAGGGATTAGCTGCTTCAAAAGATGATCTATTTATTTAAGAGAAAGTCATTAAAAATATTAACTTTTAATGGGAGAAAAAGCCTTCTTGCAAGTTTTTGCTTTCAAAACTTTCTTCTTAGAGCTCCCAACTCAGATCCCAGGGGCCAATGTACTTTTGTGTTCTTATCCTAGAGCTGTTTGCCAATTTCTGGATTTGATAGCTAGACTGAATTTGAGAGAAAGCAACATGAAGATTGACTACCATTAGATACTTTAAGACTTTCCATTTGAAATGGATGTGGCCTGCTGGCTGTCATTGTAAATAAAACTTTATAGAAACTCAGGTGAGACTGTCTTTTTCTGCATTCTCTACCATGGTATCACACTGCAGAATAGGATCAAATGGTTACCACAGAAACTATGTGACCTATGAGGTCCTAAGAATATATTATTTGGCCTCCTTTTTTTTTTTTACAGCAGAAGTTTGCCAGCTCTTAGTCTAAAACACTGTGACTGTTCTCCAAACTGTGAGGAATTTGGTAAAATTTAAACTCAGTACAGAACTATACAGGCAGTGCTTAGAGTCTAAGTTAAACATTTCAAGTGTTAAGTTGTGTGTCTAATACCTAATAATCAGGTTCTTGGATGCCAGTTTTGTCCTGTGTATTGGGGAAAAAAATCAAGGGAAAGATGATTTAGACGGAGATGATGGGGAGGAACTATCTATGCAATAGTCCAGTGGCTGAGAGATCTACAGCTCATTCCTGGGTGGAGGAAAACTCCTAGTAGCTCAAAGAGTAGGGTCACAGGGACAGGCTGAGTGCAAAGGTGAGAGGTGAAACAGCCCTTAAAGGCCCTCTGTGCCATTGTAGTTTGTGTATTAGTTTGCATGAGTACAATCAGTCCTTTCCCCGAATTTCAAAGCTTGAAGGACTTCACACTTCTCTAGGCTAACATCCCAAAGCCGAGCCTGCAAGCCAGTGGGATTATTTCAGGTGATGGAAGAGTGTTGGAGCTTGGAGAGGGATGGGAAAGAGGAGGCTGGAGAGAGCACTGGTAGAGTTTGCAAGGTCCCTACAGTTGCTGCCTCTGTTCTTATGTGACCTTATGATGTCTCTGCGTCCTCTGTCTGTCTCTCTCTCTCCCTGTTCCCTTGCAAGGTGGGCAGACATTGGCCTGAGGCCCCACCCTAAATCTAGAATGATTTCATCTGAAGACCCTTGATTGTATCTGCAAAGAACCTTATGTTAAATAAGATTTAGTTAATTGGTACTTGGGTTAGGAACCTCTGTATCTTTTGGGAGACATAACCTTCTGCCATTCAGCAGATAATGTGATCAGCTTTTAATATGAAGACCACTGCTTGCTTTCTTGGGGCAAAAGACTGGACAAAGGAGGCAGAAGCATGGAACGAGGAGGACTAGTTAAGAGCTTGCTGCAAGTTCCCGGATGTATATGACAGAGTGCCCACGTGAGGCAGCCCTGTGGCAGGTGAGGCTGGGGGAAGTGGATGTTGGGACTTATGTGGGACCTGTCTATGACCTGGAAGAAATTAATCAAGGTCAGTTTTCTATAAAGTTGGGGGACTTTTCTACCCACCTTTGAGAGAGGGAACAGAGAGAAAGACTCAGAAGACTGAGATGATAGTTTAGTGGAGAGTCTGACCTCACCTGCGGAAGATTCTCCATATACTCTGAACGTATTCTGAGGGAGCAAATGCAAGCAGAAGATTATTCCCCAAATGTTCTTTCCTCCATGTGCATTTGCTTTGGGCAGGGTTGCAGGTCTACCCTTTTCAAGACTTTTTTTTTTTTTTAAACAACAATACTCATTTGAATGGGGCTTAGAGTTCCTTGGCAGGGAGACATTGGGCTCTTGGAAATATTACTATTATTTCTGAAGCCAAATTTAGCAAAGACGGCTCTGCCTTTAATTACTGGTTGATGCTGAGTTGTACAGGCAAATGATTACATGCACAATTAGTTGTTCCCACAAGTAGCCAATTATGGGAACGATTATTTAAGAAAATTGTGGCTCCTGCTAAAGGGACTTTACATCGTAGCCTCAAAATACATTTCTGTATAAAAATTCCTTTTATTGCATGTATTATTATTTTTTCCTATCTCCTGGGCTGCTGGAGAAGTGGTCCTTGTGGTCTCATTTGTGGAGAGAGAGGAATGTTTGTGTGGAAGCCCAGGCCTTTGGAGTGCTGTGGGACTCGGCAAAGAGGGGCTGCGAGCTGGGAGCCCTCGCGGGCCTGGTCTTCCTCCAGAGACCCTGACCTTACCCCACACATAGAAATCAGAAGAAAAGTCAGGAGTAATAATGGTGGATCCGGGAAGCACTGGAGGCATGGTGAGCCCTAAGGCAAAGCTCTGTCACGATTAGCTCAACCCCCGCCAGTGCCCATAAATATCCTTTCGTAGCATCTCTGCAGCCACCTTTCCTTCTGGGCTGCTTCTTCCCTGATTTCTCTGGGCAGTCCAGTTGTCTTCCGAGCATAAGCTTTTGTACCCCAAAGTGTCATACAATTTGGTCCTTCTATTTCATTTAGAGAGGAGAAAACTGAGGTCTCAAGTCCAGTTGAAACCTGAGCCCAGGTTGCCAGATTCCAAAGCCCTGGGCTTGCGCACGAGGCTGTGCTGCCTACTGAGAGCCCCAGCCATGATCAGGGCAAGCACCAAATGCTGTGGCTGTTACAAAGGAGGGACAGCCTGGTGCCTTCCTTTGTTTCCAGCTCAGGCTAGGAATCAAAGGTAGGTAGACTTAGAAGGGACCTCAGAGGGTCTTGCTGTCTGAATAGCATTTAGAAAGCGTGCTTATCTAAGGTCACTCTCTCCCTTGGGACGTTTCTCATGACATGCTGATCTATCCTTGACCAGTCTTGACCTTGCTTGTGCCCCAGAAATTACAATTCAAGTGCCCCTGTTGGGCTGGTTCATATGAATTCTATTTTCTGCCCCTGGATGCAGTTTGTTTCTGTGTGGTTGTGTTAACTGCTATTTATCTGTGGTCAGTTTTATCATCCTCCCAATGATGGCCACTATTCTACCTTAGTGTGGTGTGACATTATACAACTGGCCTCTATTCTTCTGCATGCTGTACTAGTATTTTTATATCAGCATCCTTGCCAACAGTGGGATGTATTTTCCTGCTCCTTGAGTTTGGCTTAGGTCATGGGATTTTCTTTGGCTAAAATGTTGCTAGTATATGTGGCATGAACATTAATATGAAAAAATGCTTATATATTTGAGAACTTTTGTGGTCTAAGGCTCCATCAGGAAAGGAAAATGCCAGGAGTAGTTGTTGGACATTCAGCTTCAGCGTGGGAATGAGATTGTACAGGAGACTCATCCCCTAAAAATATATAGGTCCAACTTGGAGCAAACCTATGGCATGAAGCCTAGAGTCTGAATAAGTTATTTCAGCCTAGATCAAATAATTTCAGTTGAATTGCATACCCTGGAATATAAGAAAACATAATTACTATTTTAAGCCACTGACCAGCATTGGGTTGGCTTGTGATAAGTGTTATTTTGGCTGACTCATACATTTCATACTACACTTTTATTAACACTGAAGTAGATGATGGTGTAGGAGAATAGGAGGAGGATTAATAGCAAAGACGGGGTGGATGGTATTTAAAATTATGTCATCTATATTTGCAGCTAAGTGTTCAAATGGCCATGGATGTATAATTTACTCGATTCCAAGGCATTCTATAGATTTTCTTCCACAATGAATAGAAGCCAATATTTTTGAAACAAGCAAGCAAACAAACAAAACGAGTAGACAAACAAGCAAATAAGCTGGAATAACCGGTGAGTGGATGGACTGGAATACCCCAGGCCGTGAGACGCCGTCTGTGGGCTGTGTCCCCCACAGCCACCCCATCTCTTGACCACTTTGTGAGCACCAACAATGAAGGAATAGATGATGACTAGAAATTGCAAATGCATTTTCTCATAGTCCAGTTGCAACGATCTCTTTGTCCAAGAGAAGACTTATGTTGTGTGAGGAGAGTTAAAAAGAAAAAGACAACAGTTCCTTTTTTTGATATCTGGAATTGAACTCAGGACCTGCTTGCCAGGCAGGCTCTATTACTTTGTAAATCTGCGTCTTTTATTTTCCTTCCCACATGACAGAAACATGCTAATGACATTCTATGTTTCTCAAATGGTCTTTCCAGAAACTGCCCTTTGTCAAGACCTCAAATCAGTTCTGTGTAGCTCTTGAAGACACAGCTGGAGTCCTTTGCTGAGGAAGCCAGAAGTAACACACGGGACCACTAATGGCCCTTGCCGGCTGCTCAGGGTCCCTGGCTCATCACGGGGTGAGGTGCCCCAAACAGGCAGCTTCATGAGGATGAAAACCTGATTTGCTCTCCTGAGGACTGTGACCCAGGCTCATCTCCGACACCACCAAGCCCTTTTGCTTCTGGAGGTCATGGGGTTAAAAGGCGTGGTTTTGCCCTCACTTGTTGTGTTATTGCTTCCCTGGACCATGGGTTGAGCAGTGCTGTGAGTAATAGAAGTATATTTTTGTAAAGTTCTGGGATTAAAGGCTGAACTAAGTTCTACAGTGACTGTTAGGATAAAGCACAGCACATGATCAGTTTTAATAGGAATGTAGTCTATGAAAGACTTTAGTAGTAGTAATAAACAATTGTCCTCCGAGGTTAGAGCTTCACTGTGTCATTGGCTCTAACCTGGGCCAACTCACTCAGCTCCCACAGAATTCAGGGTCCCAATCTGTGTAGTATGGAGTGATCATATCTACTTCAACTAAAATGTCCACTAGGGTAAAAAGAATGCTGTTTTATATTTTCTTCATTAATATCTACTTGTGTTACACTAAAATGAAAAAAAAAAGTAAGAACAATGTGTGGAAATTCTCTAAACAAAAAAAGTTTTTAAATGACTCAGAGAATACTCTAGGACATCTTTAAGCCTTAATTTCCTCATCTGAACATGGGTTAATTGGACTTCTAACTCATGAAAATGAGACAAAACTAAATGAGCTAGTTAATGATATCCAGTATGATAAATGCAATGGTGACCACCTAAAGATGTCTCTACCTAGCTCCTCAGAATTTATGAATGAACTGGGTAATGTATCAAAGGGGACTAAAGGTTTCAGATGGAATTAAGCTGACGCGGACACAGAGAGTTTATTCTGGATTATCCAAATGGGCTTACTGCGACAACAAGGGTATGTAGATGTGGAAGAAGGAATGGGAAGACAGAACCAGACATTGTAGATTTCTGTTGGAGATGGTGTTGAGTCACTGTTGGCTTTAAAGATGGTGGAAGGAACCGTGAACCACAGAAAGGCAACATCTAGAAGCAAAAGGCAAGGCAGCACACTGTCAGAGCCTCTAGAAGGAAAGCATCTCTGCCAGCATTTGTTTCTAGCCCAGTACGACATATTTTGATTTTTCAAACAGCAGAGCTTTAATATCATATGGATGTGTTGTTTTCAGCTCCCAAATGTATAGTAATTTGTTACAATAGCCATGGGAAACTAATACATGTCGTAAGGGCTCAAGGAGAGTTTCTTTATTTTATATTCAACATAGGTCTTTTTATATTAAAAAGCCTAATCTAACCTAATTTTACATATTTCTGTTAGCTGGAATGCATTTCTCTGTGGTTGTTTTGAAGAAAAATACATGAGTGATACTATTTCTGAGAATTGCATCTTGTTTACTCAATAAAAATAATGGAGCTGCAATCATTTTCTCCTCCAAGCTACAGATATTTCTTATTTTCTGATATTTCATCTTATAAAGGCAAAGGCTGGTACCAACCTTAATTTTCATCCCTTCCTAAGTATCCTTTCCCTTCCTGGTTGGAATTTTATAGGACGGTTTCATAATGCTTGTTTTTGAAACATTTGGCAAAATCAGTCAGGCTGAAGGCTTCATGGACATTACCTGGAGCGAAGAGAGGATTTTATGAGGAACACTCCATCTTTCTGTGCCACCAGCTGGGTAAATTCTAATTATGACTTAGATAACACAATCTGTAATCATAGTTCTTGCTTCTTTTGTAGGAAGCCATTATTCTGGGATGGGTTG
This sequence comes from Tympanoctomys barrerae, assembly GCA_002564285.1. Classification (NCBI taxonomy): domain Eukaryota; kingdom Metazoa; phylum Chordata; class Mammalia; order Rodentia; family Octodontidae; genus Tympanoctomys; species Tympanoctomys barrerae. The sequence continues at coordinate 3,361 of NDGN011472177.1, read as the reverse complement.
CTGTGCATTGTCTTGTCCATTATCTTCTAGCTCTAGTTTTGCCATTCTAGTTGGAAATGGGAGGGTGATATCAAAGTCTTTGCTTTCAGGGACATGAGCATCATCTGTGTTGTGGGGGATCATGTGCCCAGGAGGCAGGGTCACCCCAGGTTTCCCAGCATCTATGTCCCGATGTGTTGACTTCTGGACACTGGGGTCTCTGCATGGCTGTAGAAGATAAGTAGTAGAATTTAGATTTGTTTTCTTTCTGGTATAAGTTTTGTTTTTTTTTTAAACATGAGAATCCATAATGAGGGAAGAATTTTTTGCCCATATCCAAAAGAGAAACTCTGGACATTCCCCAAAGCATGGGCCATCTCTCAGTCATATTTTCACTTTTTATCCTTTTTACCTTGTGGGGAGTAAGAATTTATCTGAGATGCTAGTGCTGCGTTGGCTTCCTTTTGCAGGATTTACATTTTTCTTCTTTTTTGCCTCAGTACTTTGGTGGGAACTTAGGAAATGCTAGATCAAGATACTTTTCCTTCAGGATGCTTTTCTTAGGAACATTCATCTCTTTCCTCCCACAAGCCAGGTATTATGCCAAGCGCATGATTACATTGGGAACTGGAGATGTTATTTACATTTTAAAGTTGAAGAAAACAATTAAGAGAAAGAATTGAGAGGGGTTGCCCAGGGCCACAGAACATGTAATATGGTGCCATTGGGGGTTGAGATGTTCCCCTTGCTCCAAGAGGTGATACATTTCATGAAATGAATCCATTTAGTCTTTTTCCAGTGACATCAATAAATATCAGCTTTAGTGGTAAAGTACAGAGTGGCATTTTCAGTTGCTCTGTGGGAACATGAGCTTTGTCCATATGTGTTGGCCCCTCCTGCTACCGCATCTACTAACTCTTTGAAACAGCTATTTCCTATGCCATCTACAGAGCAAAACCCAATTGAAATTCCACTTCTAGATAGAAAGCTAGCAGATAGGCCTCCTACACATGCCAAAGGACATACACAAGAACATTCACAGAAGCACTCTTTGTAGTAACCAGGCCGATAGTGATAATAACCTAAAGGTTACCAACAATCAAATGGGTAAGGGCCGGGGAGATGGCTCAGTGGGATAAGTGCTTCCCTGGCAAGCGCAAGAGCCTGAGTTCAATCCCTGGTTCTGCCAAAAAAAAAAAAAAAGTCAACCAAGAACAAATGGGTAAGTAAGTCATGGGATTGGAAGAAACTACAGTGCATAACAACATGGAGAAATCTCTCATAAACATGACATTGAGTGCAACAACCAGACCCTTCGGAAGGATCCATTCATAATTTTTTAAAAAAGAGGCAAAATTAATCTATGGTGATATAGGTCAAAATAATAGCTGCTTTTTCAGGGATGGAGGTTAATAACTGGTCCAGGATAGAGTAGCTTACTGGTGTATCTTAAAGTAGGGGCTTCTGTGCACTGGTGCTTGTCTTATAAAACTTTACCAAGTAATTCATTATTTTACACTTTTTGCTTGATATTCAAGTTCAATAAAATGTTCACCAAAGAGTGATGCAATCTGCTTTACTAATTAATATTCTTACATGATTTTTGGAAGCATTGAGCTTTGTCAAATACCCATTTTTATTCTTTTTTTAAAATGTAGTTTTAGTACTGGGTCTATAGGATCTACAGGGTCTCACTACTTAAATTGGACTGGTAGTGATTCTCCTGTTTTCAGATTCCCAAGCACTGGGATCACAAGCACATACCACCAAGCCCAGTCTCAATTGCAGTCGCAGTGCACTCCAGGGGTGGGACCGGTACAGCATGCCAGGGATCAAACCCCGGCAGCTGCACTCTGCCTAAGCAGGCACGTTAGTCTGCTGAGCTATCTGGCTGGCCTTCATTTTTATTCTTGACGTGACTCTTGGCTTGGCTTGTCCAGAGCCATCCTGTCTTCCTCTCTGGCCACTTCTCTACCCCTTTGTTGACCTCTCCTCTTTCACTTACATTTTTTATTTAAAAAACTTTTATCTCAATTCACTAAAAAGTTGCAAAACTGTCACAAAGAATTTGTACATATCCTCCGTCTTTCAAGAGTGTTCATGTTCGTACCCTACATAACCTTAGTATAATTTTCAAAACTGGGAAACCAGCATTGATACACTACTCGAAGTTGATCTATAGACCTGCAAATTTCTCCAACTGGTAACTAGTTCTTTTCCTTGTTCAGTGTCTAATATAGAGTCCCAACCCAAGGGTACAATTGGCCAACACATGTCCTTGATCTCCTCCATCCCAGGACAATTCTTCAGTCTTCTTTAGTCTTTCATGACTTTGGCCAATTTGGAGATATCTGGCCAGATATTTGGGGTCCTCCAGTTTGGTTACTCTGAGATTTACCAATTAGCCTGAGGGGATGTACTTTGGCAAGATAATCCAGAAGCGATGCTGTGTCCTTCTCACCGTGTCATGTCAGGGGGCAGATGGTGTGGACACACCTCATTGTTGTAGGCTAATTCTGATTATTTGGTGATGGTGGCATTGGAGAAGCTTCCTCCACCTTAAACTGACAGTTTCCACTTTGTAACAAGTAATTGTCTCAAAGGGGAGTCTGTGAGGTTTTACAAATATCCTGTTGGCATCACACCTCCCCCTACTCCTTTTAGCAAGTTGTTGATCTCCACCTGCCTGTGAGAACTGAGAGCTCCTTAGGGCTTGGTCCTCACCTACCTTTTATCACTCTCCAGCCCTCCCCAGGAGGCTGCTGCAGATCAGCTTCAGGTGCTATCTGAGGACCCAACTCCTGCAGTGGCACCTCCAGCCCCTTCCTCTTGAGGGCCTCTGTGTGGTAACCACCAGGCACCCCACCTGACCACCACACCCTTGTGACCCCAGACTCTAGGGTCCTCTCAGTTTGCTCTTCCTCCAGGATTGCTGAGTTTTCGTTTATCATGACCTGCACCCAGTTACGTGTATGAGAAATCTGAGAGCTGTCATTGACAACTCTGATCCTTTACATTGAATTAATCACCAATATCTGTTGGTTTTTTCTTTTTTATTAGTATGCCCAAATCAAAAACTGGTTAATTGAATTTGTTATTTTAATTTTCCTAATTCTTTTTATGACCACAGCTAATTCCCCAATCCAAAGCACATGATTTCTTTTTCGTTTATTGTATTTTTCCATAATTTTATTGATAAACAAATAGCAATGAGACACTTTCGAACCAAATTGGTAGGAAAGTTTAAATAATTAACACATTGCATACTCTTTTCCTAGTGGATATTTGCTGTACAAGATGCGGACACGATATCCTATTTACAAACACCATTAGAACAAATCTTTCTATTCATTAAGAGAATGTAACTATGTATCTATCCTAA
>NDGN011472171.1:0-10961 GCA_002564285.1 Tympanoctomys barrerae | reverse complement strand
TGAGCTGCTTAGTTTACGCTTAGCTCTTAGGAGAGACCTGAGCTGCCTAGTTTACACTTAGCTTTTAGAACAGTGCTTGGCATTTGTAAGCACTTCATAAATATTTGTTGAACACAAGAATAATAGAACTTTGTAAGACAATAAAGCAAGACAAAACAAAAAACTAGATCACAAAGCCAGAAATGAAGATTTTGAATCTTTTTAAAAATCCACCCCCGTGGGATGACACATAAATGCTGGCATTATGGAGTAGAACTTTATACAGTCATAAGAAGCATGCAGGGGGCTGGGGAGATGGCTCAGTGGAATAAGCACTTCCTTGGTAAGTGCAAGGGCCTGAGTTCAATCCCCGGTTCCATAAGAAAAAAAAAAGCATGCAGAATGTATATAATGATTCAGACAAATATCTACACTATATTTAGTTTAAAAAGGCAAGTTATTTAACATAGGTACAAGATGATTCCATTTTATTAAGAAGCACACAAAAAACAAAACAGATTAAAAACTTCTTAGGAATGATATAAACAAAGCTGTTAATAGCAATCACCACTGGATTCGCTGCTGGATAGAATTAGGGAATTTATATCCTGTATTTTGTTGTAATATTTGAATTTGTAATACATATTACTTGAATATTTCAAACAAAATCACATGCAGTTCTTTAAGGAAAAAAAGCAATCTGATGTTGCAACTTATCTGAAGGAAATATAGAACATGGCTTAAATGTTTAATGAGCATCGAGGTCTGCATCAGTTTTCTTGTATTTCATCGTATAAGATCCCGGTCATTATGGCAGAAATGTAGATTGTGCCAACCAGAGAGGTTAAGTAGGCCTGCCAGGGCCACACTGGTAGGAAATAACACCACAAATGTTTGCATCCAGCTCCTGCTTCTAACACATGGCACCCTGCGCTGCAGGAAGCACAGCCGGACACCCCAAGGAGCCAGGTCCTAGATGCACCCCAAACTAGCCGCTCCATCCACATGCAGCCCCAAACAAAGGCCACGCTGCAGCCAGGTTCATGAGAGGTGGGTTTGCTGCTCAGGTCAGGAGAAAACACAGAAAAACTGTAGCTCGCCTTCCACTTTGTCTTTCTATTGTCCTCCTCTGAATATCACACACACACACACACACACACACACACACACACACAGCAATGCCACAAGGATGCAATGCCAGCAAACACTTGGTCGCCCCAGCCTGCTGGCGGAAATCTCCCGGCTCCCTGGCAGATGCCTCGATGGTGCCTTTGTTGGATTTCCAGCCAATTCCCCCTGAAGAGCGAGCTCGGGGCTCCCAGAGGCATCCGAGCCAAAACACTGCCGAGTCGCCTTTCAACTCGTGGACAAGACATTCCAGGCTGCACGCTGGGAGGCTTGTTTAGCTTCACACTTGACGCAAATGGGGTGTGTGTTTGCCCACAAACACACACACGCACACACCAACAGAAGCTAATGCCGCCAACAGAAGCCGCTGCAGGGGCGGTATCTCCAGAAGCTCAGAATTGCACTTGAACAATATGGAATTCGATCACAATGCCTATCAGGGAAAACAATCTAATTCTCTCTAAGCAAAGTTTCAACCACAGCCCAGAAAATGCAGTAGAAAATGAAACGTAATACTCTATTAAGCCTTATTTTGCCAGCGCAAGTGAGAGCTCACCCAAGCATGGAGAGTCATTAAAATGGATCTTACATATATCATTATAAATTTAATAATCACCATGACGGCTAGAGTTCAAGTTAAAATGAGTGGCAGCTGAGCATGACCAATTGATGCTACCCCAGCTGCCGCGGAGCCTCACTTGGGGTTATGTGCTTCTTCCAGAGGCTGCGGCGTACATGTGGACCCAACGCAGCCAGGGCCAGGAACAGATGGGAGATGCAGGCAGCTACACCTAGCCAAGGAGAAGCCATCATAATTGCATATTATCTCGGAGTTCCAGCCCAATTAAAATTTCCTGCAGTGTCAGAGGTCCCAAAAGCTCCTCCGCCAAGTGCCTGGATACCAAAGTTGGCTAATACTTCGTCAAATGTGGTCAATCCTTGGTTCTAGTCACAACAGTTACCACTTTTCCTTCTATCCCTCTGAAAGCTCCATAGAAATAGGAGCAGAAGGTCTAGCCAGGCTACGTGTTTAATAAATCAAACACCAAAAGTAAGTCTCACTTAGCTTGGCGCCTGAGATAATAGGCGTTCTCCATCAATTATAGGGAGGGCCGTCTGAGCAGTTTGGTTTTGTTTTTCAGGAATGGAGTCAGCATCTCTGGCTTTGAAACGTATTTCAATTTATTCCTATCGTTTGAAAGTTAGAGTAAAACCCAATAGAAATCAATAGACACACACACACACACACACACACACACAGCTGAAAGTCCAGGGAAGATTCGGAAAGCCCATTTTTCCCTTCTAGTGTATTTCATACCAGAAAAAGGCAACCTTAGAAACTCACAAGAAGATAGGATAGAGCATCAAAAGTTTGTCTCTAATATTCAAAGGAAACTACTTGCGCATGAACACAGCCCCTGTTGTACCCTGCGAGGCTCAGCTCTTGCGAGCCTCTGGCTGCAGCCATCCATGGGGAAGGAAGTGCTACAGCTCTGACATCCTCCCCAGGCAACCAGCTCCTCGATGCTGCTCCCAGTGTGTCTGGCTTTCAGGAGCAAGCGGAACTTCAACTGGTAGACACAACTCCTGGGTGACTGTGGCTTTCATACTGATGACAGCCACCGACCTGCGCTCAATGGGCCATTTTCAATGGCTGTGACATTCTCATGGATGAGGTCATAGCGTGCAAGAGGATATGTTTTTGATCCATAAACACAAGAGTTGGCAGACCCCACAGAGAATAACTCAAATAAAAACACCACCATCAAAAGCAACATTTCCAAGAGGTGATAGAGTGTGAAACCCAAAGGGGCTACTGTAAAAATAAGTTTATATTTGACTTTCAGAACACCAGTAATTTTTGCTAACTTCCTTAGCTAAAGCTTACAAATCTTTGCCTTTCTGACACCTGGAATTACATTTCTTTCCCTTTTCTCTATCTTTCCCCTTAACCACAAGTCAAAGCAGAAAACCTAGAGCTAGACCATAACAAATACAAGCCATCTCTTCAACTGCAGACAGACAGACAAACATCATCAATGAACAACGAAGTTCTGACAACCATTTGGCCTCTCTGAATCACAGCTAGCAGTTCCAACAGTATAAGCCAAGCAACAAAGTTTTGCCACTTACTCTTTTTTGATCTTCCAGTCCGTGGGTAACCGGCTTTCTTTTCTGCTGTTGGCTGGACTCAGACATTGATTCCATTTCCCAGGCATAAAATCCCTACTCTTCTTCCGCGATGCGTCCAAATCCACAGAAGAACAAAATGACCCAGGTGAAAGGGTTACACACACATCTGCAGCCAGGGAAATCAGCGCTGCCTCTTCAAAGGTCTTGCTGTCTTCTTCGAAGCCACTCCAGAGTCTCACTTACCACCACCGCCGTAGCAATGAGGGCAGCTGCCACTGACATCGTGAGAACAGGGACTTGGGGTTTTTGACTACCAGTCTGAGGTTCACTGCAAGAGGGCCCCAAAGACAGACTGAGGCAAAGAAGGGCCCATATCCTGGGGCATGTGCCACATTACTGCCCCAGAAATCCTTTCACTCTCTGTCTCCTTGGCATGGATAATTTATATGTCAATAACAATGTAAATGGGCATTTAATCCACCGAGCTGATAACATCCACATCCCTCTCCAGCAGCCCCTGGCTCCCATAAATCACCACAAACGCCGTGCAGCAAGCAGCCCTTTACAGTTCCTGTATGCGTTCATCAGAGCCAGTGCCCCTCCCGGCGGCTGCGGCGGCGGCATCTTCCCTCATGGAGTACAGCCCATACCTGAGAAGAAAATGTGTAGCAGTCAGATTTGTCTCCAGCGCAGAAGTACAGGTTTGAGCTGTTTTACCAGCCATTTGATGCCACACAGTGAGGCCTACACCAAGATAGAGCTGGTGATCTTCCTCCAAACCCTCAGTACTCATCACACCCATGCACAAGTGACCTCAGGGGCCTCTTGGGCTTCCTACTTCTGCTGCTCTTGAAAGAGCACCCTGGAGCTGCGAACGAGTCATCTTTCCAACCTACGTGGGGTGCAACATCACCACCATCATCACAGGAATAAGGCACCGAGGTAGGATGAGACGGGAAGTGACGGTCGGCGAAGCAGAAAGCATCAACATTTCCCCCCAGCTACAGCTGCGGGAGACTGCGGATGGCAGGCAAGACTCCAGGGTCCACAGGGGAAGTGAAAACAGCAGGCTGGATCATCTGAGGGTTGAAACGCAGCTGTGCTATGGAGCCAGAGCAGTTTTCCCTGCCTGGGAGCCTGCAAGCAGAGCAGACTCCACCGGTCATCTCCTAGCTGACGTCACAGAAGCTCAGAGGGACAGGGAGGGAGGAGACAGAAGGGGGACCTCCGCACCAGGGAAAGCATTCACACTGAGTGTGCCCTCCTATCCATGGTTCCAGAGGTGGGGGCATGTCTGAGAAGCCTTGTGAAGATGCATCCATCACTTATATCAAATGTGAATTTCACTATCCCAGCACCACCAGGAAAGAAAGGCAAAAGGGGGACAAGGCCTAACTAAAAGGCTCTAGTCTTCCACCAGCATTTCTGCCCAAGCACTAGCTGTTCTACAATTCAGGCCATGCCAGCCTCCGGGAGAGCCTTGGCCAGATCCGGCCACAGCGGGGACTAGACAGAAGCCTCCAGACCCTCCCTTGCAGCTGTCCCAACCGTCGGCTACTTTGGAACGAGGCCGAAGCCATCCACTGTCACAAAAGGCTTCCGCACAGCTCACTGCCAAAGCAGATTGAAAGGCAGACATGAGACTCAGCCACCAAGGAGGTGGAGGAGGACTGGAGGATCTAGGGAGAAACACTGCAGAAGTCCGTAACTTCACAAAAGCATTCATCTAAGGTTCAAGGCTTCACCTGCCTCCATGAAGCGCCAGGCCAGAATAGGATTCTGCAAGTCTCAGTATGCTGATGTTTATTAAGAATGAATGAAGAGTCCAATGTCCAAAAGGATACAGCTGAGGCTCTAGATGGAGATAGGTGAAACCTCAGATGCACTCTGGTTAGCTCACTTGTTCACGATGCATGTGAACTCTGGTAAACAGCCCCAAGTAGTGACGTCTTTTTTTTTTTTCTTTTTCTTTTTTTGTGACATCTTCTGAATCTCAACTAAGATCTGAAACTAGAAGAGTCAGATGTAGGTTTGAGTCTCAACTCTTCAACTTCCTCACTGCATGACCTTTGGTGAGTATTTTAACCTACATGACCTCAGCTTTCTCACCTATAAAGTGCAGATACAGATGTCACATAAGTCTAGAAAGATCAAGGCCACCTACTAACCCATGCACTGAGTACATGAACTGCTAACATGTACAAATGTTTGCTCTATACTGGGTGCTACCTGCTGTTTCAAATACCCATTCAACAAATCCCTGTTAAGCATGTTCCTATGCGATAATTTCCATGCTTCCAATAGGTATTATTTTTCATACTTATGTTAAAGACAAGAAAGGTCAAGTAACTCGCCTAACATCCCACAGCCAGGAAGTGGTGGGTTTGGATTTTAAACCCAGTTCTGACTTCCAAGTTCTTCCTCATATCCATGCTGCTCCAGAAAGATCACTGTTGTTTCGTTTTTCATAAGTGCCCCGAGTTCAAAGCCTCCATTTTTCACAGCTCCTGGCTCGCCTCATGAATAATCATAAAAGAGAAAAGCCAAGTGCCCAGAAGGGTCTCCTCCTTGCAAGGCTTTCTCCTGAGGGGCTGCTCCATTGACAGTTCTGCATGTTCCCTGTGTCTGAATCAGCCCTGCGCTCTGCATCAGCTCCCCACCCTGGGCCCAGCTCCCCACCCTGAATCCCAGTTCCCACCCTGGACACCAGCTCCCCACCTGGACCCCAGCTGCCCACTCTGGACCCCAGCTTCCCATCCTGGGCACAGCTCCCCACCCTGGGTGCAGCTCCCTACCCTGGATACCAGCTCCCCACCTGGACCCTCTCCCAGGTGAGCTCTTGTCACATCCCATCACACCAGCCAGCTCATACCCCCTGAGTGCACATGGGGACAGACGTTCTTGCCACAGAAATACCTCCCAGCAGCAGGGAGTGGGGGATGCTCAACACCTCCTCTGAGCCTTTTGTTTTTTCTAAGAGTCAGTCTCCAGCAGTTCTGGGCTGCTGCCGTCCTTGTGTCCTTGTGCCAGGGCACAGAGGGGTCACAGGAGGAAGGGAAGACGCCAGGATGCTGCTGTCAGCTAGCTGCCATACCCAATCTGTTTCCTGGATGGGCGGGGGGAGATGTCACAGAAGTGAAGTCCTAATGTAAAAGCTCTGGTTTCTTAATGCCAGAGAAATCTCAGGAAGTTGAAATACGCTTTGGAGAGAAGAAGAGCCAAAAGGCAGGACTGAAAACATTTAGCTGGATTGTTGAAAAGTGAACATTCCCACTGAATTAATCCCTAAACACAGTCATATATCAGCAGCTTTGCCTCCTGCCATCAGTCAACCAGAGCAGCTGCAAGGCGGAGGGAAGAGAAGAGAAGCAGTCGGCAAGGTTGTACCCTAAGGTAGGGGCTGGAGGGGGGATGTCTGTCTTCTTGTGGAAGTTTAGAAAACAAGCCAGCTATACTGGCATGCTGTTCTCTCTGCCTGGTCCAAACACTGTGTCCAAGGGCTCCAACCTCCCTCCAGCATTGCCTAAATTCTTCCTCCTTCTAGCCAAGCCCAAAGGAACTATAATAACAATAATAAAGGCAAGTTCGGTGGCATCACCCAGGACACAGGACAGCAGGAAAGAGTCTAGTCTTAGAGGTAAAGGCATTCTTTAAAAGGTCCACTGAAGTCTTTTCTGGCAAGAAAACTTGGTAAACGCCAACCTGGAACCTCACATGCTTGAGAAGCCACAGGCTGGTCTTCTTAAGTGGAGCAAATTCCTCCTGCCCTGAACCTGGGAACTGAAAGCCCACTCTGAACCCATTGGCAAAGCTCCCTTAAACTCTCCAGAGGTAGCAAAATTGGGCGGTGCTTCTTTGGCTTCAGAACACCCTTGCCTGTTTCTTCTTCTAAGTGGAGTTCAGCTTCTCAAAGAGAGCGCATCCCTCTTTCCAGTGGTCTAATTAACACTCATCACCAACACAGCATTTTTAATTAGTCTTAGGTGCCAATAGAGGAAAGGAGGTAGCTTCTTGGAAACCCAGCCTTTCATTAATCAATCAATAAACAAGTTGCCTAAGACTCAGAGACGACAGCCAAGGAGGCATAGTGTTTTGGGGCCGCGTGTTTTTTATCTAAAGGCTTTTCTTGCCCCCAAAGGGAGTCTTGCCCAGCCGGCCGTTCAGGGCCAGCCGCTGGGGAGGGCTGCCCCAGCCGCCAGCCCCAGCGCCTTTATCTGCTCACGCGAGCGAGCGGAGTGCTCCCGCCTCTTCCCTGAAGAAAAGAAAGGATCGCACACAAAAATAAGTCGCTAGGGCCCCAGCTGGGCGGCGCGGGCTGCTGCCGCTGCAACCACAGTCCCTTTGCCGGCAAGAAAGGAGCCGGCTCAGCGGAGCGCACACCCAGGAGGCGCAGAGCCCGGGCCCGGCGCCCGCCCCCTCGCCCGCCGCCGTACTCTCCTGGCTCCTGGGAGCTCGGGAGAGCAAAAAGCCGGGGACTGCGAGGCCTGGCCTAGCTTCTCCGGGTCCAATACACACACACACACACACACACACACACACACGACACAGTGAAAAGACAGGCACAGACTGACACAGGCAAAGCAGACACCCAGCCACACACCTACACACACCCCTTCAGAAGCTCAAAGCGCACAGCGGGAAGCACACCCACTGAGAGACACGCGCCGGCAGGTACTCCACCTACATCTGGAGACAGACGCGGCAAGAGAAAGAGGCAGAGGCAGAAAACACACACCGGCGCATACACACGCCGAAAGACTCGCACACTCGGGGAAGATACACACCCACACCAAAAACGCACGGAGGCGCAGACAAGCCCGCGCAAGCAGCCACACTCAGGCGAGGCACGGGGAGGGCGGGTGTTCACAGACGCCCACGCCACACCGTGCACCCCGCCCGGCCGCCAGATACACCCAGACACAATCACGCGGAGGGGCGCCCCGGGACCCACGAGCCACACGCTTGGAAACGCGTCCGCATGCGAGGAGGTCGCCCAGCCTCGGCGCTCGCCCCAAACGGACACACATCCACTCCGGACCTCCGGCTGGGGCGAGCGCGGCGTTGCTGGAGGCCGAGGAAAGTGCGCCCCGGAGCTGGGGCCGCCTCGGAGCGCGGCACAGCGCCCCTAGCCGCTCGTCGGGGCAGGGAAGAGTTTCCCGGCGCGTTCCGAACAAGGGCCCGCCAGTCTGCGAGCTGCGGCCTGGGGGCCTCAAAGACCCCTTGCTCTCCTCCAAGGGCCCGGAGCAGAGGCGTAGTCCCGAGCTGCGCAGCGCCAGGCCAGCCCTCTGGCCGAGCAGCTTGCGCCTTGCCCCGGCTGGCCCAGAGCATCCCCAAGTCCTCTTCCTTTGCCTGTCCACTTGCGCCGCAAACTTTCCCCAGGTCAGTCCTGGCGCCAGACAGTCCAGCCCACCCGGAGAAGCAGCGCCGGCTCCTACCTGCACCCACGCGTGCGTCGCGGAGCCGCCGCCTCCTGCCGGTTCGCACCTACTCCGGCCAGAGCTCTCAGCCCGGCAGCTGCCGCTGCAGCCGCTCCTTGCCCTCCCGTTACCCAGGAAACCGCCTCCTCCTCCTTCCCGCCAGCCAACCAGTGCGGTTCACATGGTGCCTCGCAGCCAATGGGCAGCCTCGCCTTCCCGGCCCCCTTTCGGGGTCCCGCGTCTTTCCTAGGCTAGGGGACGGGAGACAGTGGCAGGGGTCTCTCTGGAGCTGCCACTAGCAATGGTGAGTCCCTAGAGGGTGAAAGTCGTCTGTAGGCACCTTTTTTCGGTGGCACAGAGGCACCTAACACTTGAAGGAAGACCCTCTTGGCTGGAGACCCCGAGCAGGAAGCCACCTCAGGGCACGTGGTTCCCACCCAATCCAGGAAATCTCCCGGCAGATTCCCACCCGGAGCTGTCCAGCCTGTGTGGAGCGCTCGGGATTTCCAAAGCTGTGTTCCAGCCTTCCCTGCTGTAGAGTTCTGCCCAAGAGCAAGTTCTTTCCAACGTGGAACTCAGATGCAGTATTCTTCGCTGCCAACATCTGTGTATGATCTCTTGGACACACAGAGGAGGGCTGATTGGGCCACTTAAAGCCAGACCTTTGGAAACTAGAAGACAGTACACCCCACCTCCGGGCAGTTCTTCATTCATCTTCTCTTTCCCTAGGGCCATTTTGAAATCGAAGTAGCTATGTCCCTCTCTGCTTTGCGTGGTGTGGTTTAGTATGTACGTGTCCAGGTGGGAGACTCTCAGGAACTCAGTACTAATTACAAATAAGATTTCAGCTGGTGGAAACAAAACTCTTGGATCTCTTAAGTTGAGGCTGGGTACCAAGACTTGGAGGAAGAAGCCAGAGGGCCAGTACAGTGAACATTTTCCCTCCCTAGTCCTCCAGCCCTTATATTTCTCCTCCTTCAATATCCATTTGCACCCTGCTTCATCACATGAGAAGGCAAGGAATCCATTTGATATTGCCACAAGGGTGGTCTAGCCTTCCGTTGGCCGCCAGATGCCACCAGACTGCAGCATCTATCTGTAGTCACAAGCAACCTTCCCATACGCCCACCTGGTGAGGCCACGTGTGCCCCACGTCTTCAGGGTGATGTAGATCCAGACATCTCACAATAGGAGCTCAGAACTGCTTCTCAGGGCAGTTGGGAAGCAGTGAACCTGTCTTGCATCAGAGCAGACGGGATCCGTAGGGAGAGGAGAGCATCCAGCTGGCCCTCTGGCAGCTCCAATCTCTGCTTCTGAGTAGAACGGCAGGAAGGGCATTCAGCCTCCTCCAGTAGAGAGCAGGGGTGCAGAGATGGGGAGATGAGGCAATCATTGGTAGGGTGCGAGCTCATACTCATTCAAAGGTGTGGGTTCTGCTTCACAGGGGCCCTAACACGGTCTGAATGCCCCCCAACTCAGGTTGCAAATTAAGCCCCAATGTGAGGGATTAAGAGGTGTGATGAAGCAGGGAGCCTTTAAAATGTGATGATATCACAAGCTCTGCCCTCCCAATTGGCTGACTCCATGGATCAGTCGATTAATGGGTTATCTCAAGAGTAGGTCTATTATAGAAGCCCATTTGCTTCACTCGCGGACGTACCTCTTCCACCATCTGATGTCCTGTGCCACCTGGAGCCCCCGAAGAGACACCACCAGCAAGCAGGCTGTCCATAGGTGCAGCCCCTCAACCCTGAACATCTCAGCCTTGAGAATCACCTGCTGAATAAAACTGTCCTCCTTGCAAATTACCCAATCTGCAGTATTCAGTTATAGTGACAGAAAATGAACTGAGACAGTCCCTTGAGTCTGGACAATCGAAAACCATGTTCCTTTTCACACAGTCTCTGCCAGGATCTCTGAGGTCATTAAAATGGAAACAATTAGAAAGGGAATGGTGAGGGTGACATCCTGGCCCTGGGTATAGCGATTGTGATGTAATTAGAGGAACATAGTCCTGAGTCAGATGCGCTGCACCAGGGATCCTTCCCACACTTCTCAGCATGCAATCTGATCTCTGAACCTAGAGCCCCTTATCTATAAACCAAGTAAAATAGGATGGCTGATATTCCTCAGCACAGAGATGTTGAGGTGGTCAGATGGCTTATGAGTGAGGACATGCTTTGTAAATCATTACATGCCTTATATGCCAGAGAAGGATTTTTTTTATGAATTTAGGGCAGGGTGTACAGGGTCTCACTACATAGATCAGACTTGTAGTGATTCTCCTGTTTTCAGCCTCCCAAG
>NDGN011472167.1:0-11065 GCA_002564285.1 Tympanoctomys barrerae | reverse complement strand
AGAGAGAGAGAGACAGAGACAGAGACAGAGACAGAGACAGAGACAGAGAGAGACAGAGAAAGACAATTAGAAAAGCCAAGTAGAAACTACTAGAACTTCCTCTACATGTAAAAATAATAAATGAAAATCATTATTTCATTGCTACAGGAGTGTTGTAGACATGACTGCTACTGTTAGTAGCTTGAAAAGGTGAATTCTACCACTTTGCCCTTGTAACTCTTCTCTCTTCTCCAGGCAAAATGGCATTGGCATTCATCAATTGGAGAGTTTACTACTATCAAAAATTTTCCTTGTACCTACATGAGAAAGTGTGAATAATTTAGTAAACAGGGCAAGTAAAATTGTTCTGTCATAATCCATAGCTATCTGTTCCCTTCCAGAACAGCTGAAACACCCTTTTGCCTTCAATGTCTTTAAAATTGTTGAAGTATATTTTGTCTATATTTTGTTTAAATGGTTTAGAAACAAGGTGAATCCATTGCCAATTAACTCAATGTGTAAGTTTAAGTCTGGTTTGTAAAGTTTAAGACAAATCTATGTGATAATTATTTTTTTTACAAAGTCTAAAATTATTCTTTTAGATTCACAGAGTAATCAAGAATCGGAGAGTTGTTTCCATTGCATCGGTACTGTTTAACCTAGGTATTACTTATTTTTATTGAAATGAAAAGTTCCACTCAGATGACCAACATTTGGACAGTGACTCTTTGTTAATTGGTTAAGCTGCTATGTTTCAAGTTGTGAAAATAAATACATGTTTGAATATTGAGTTTACTTCAGTATTAATTGAAAATATTTGCTTTCTACTCATATACTTTGCATCAGCCTGATTGGTACACAGGTTGTAACAAACAAGGATCAGTTGCCCTGGAGTGGCTGAAGCAGGAAGACCACAGGTCTGAGTCTAGCTTGGAAGGGAGCTTCTTGGGCACACTGCTAACTGTGCCACTGTGCTGAGGACCCCAAGATGCTCCTGCTAACTCTGTTCTTAGGGTACTGCACGCTGGAAGCATGTGTGGTGAACACAGAAATCTGCTCTGCTTGGGCTCAGAGGGAAGAAAGAGCAGATAGACATGCTGAGAACAGTACAAGATACAAACTTCACTTAATCTCTTCAGATTTTGTGAAAGAAATCTAGACTTCAAATCTAGATCGTTTCGATGAATGCTGAGATTAGCACCAGAATGTTTTCCAGCTTGTGACATAGCTAGGCTTGTGGACCCTTGAGTAATCTGATCATTTTCCACTCACTTCCTGGTATTTTCAACAAAAGATGAGATGGCCTCACTCTGGGACAGCTTCCCATCCTAGGAGCAGTCCTCTGGTCTCTCCACATCTATGAAACTTTAGATTCTGCTAGAACTTTCTGATTTGTTCTGTGCCTCTGTAGAGTCCCAAATGACGTTCTGCCACTTTGCTTCAGTGAAACCCTCTCCGCCAATTTGACGAAACATAAAAAATAGACTCATCCTGTGGGAAATCCCTGGGTTCAATCCTCAGTAACACACACACACACACACACACACACACACACACACGCACGCGCGCACGCAGGCATGCACGCACGCACATATGCCCACATAGCTCAGGAATAATAGTCTGAATAATGTAAATATATCCTAGAAGTGTTTAGACCATGACAAGGGAAAATTTTCACAGTGTTTCATTAAATGTGTATTATTTTATTTTAATTCTATGGTATATGCTTCCAATAGTTACAAAGCATGTTTTGATGGAAATTATTTTATTTCCCTGAAATACAGGATATAAATTCCTGTTTTTGTTCAGAATGGCAAAGGTGATTTATACCATTTGAACTTGTCAAGAATTTTCTTGTTTTGTAAAGTTTATTGCAAAAACTGGGTGATAATTTTCGAAGCTTTAGTAATAAATTTCCATTAAAATATGTAAAATTTTAAAAATTAAAAAATAAAATACCTAAAATTTACAGATCTATTTTTCCTCTTAAGTCTATTTTTTTCAATAATTTTTAGCATTAAAATTGACTAGGTTATGAAAATCACAATTTGCATCCCTTGAAACTGGATTTTATTTTTGCTGGTACTCATTATCAAAATCCAGTTAACAGCTATAGAAAAAGCTTTACTAGATTTAGATAAAAGGTCTCACACTGCATAGATGAGACCAAGTCTTCTGCTTAATATCAGAGTTCATGTATATGGTAAAAATGATTTGTTGAAAACAAAACATTGTTTTCAATATTTTAGGGATTTTTTTGTTTTTGAATTTTGAAAAGGAGTCTGGGTTCGATCCCCAGACATGCTGTGCCAGCCCTGCGCCCGGGGCATGCTGAGACAGCAATTGAGACTGGGTGTGGTGCCTGTAATCCCAGCTCTTGGGAGGCTGTACACAGGTGGATCACTATGAGTCCAAAGTAGTAGTGAGACCCTGAACACCTTGTAGACCTTTCCCTAAAATACAAAAACAAAAAAGAAAGAAAAGGAATATCAATTTTATCTCCCTTAATTTATTTCTTAGCTAACATTATTTGTTGAGTTTGTTGGATTTCACTTTGACAGGCTCTAAATCCTATAATTGTAGTACTCACTTTCATTGTTTTATAAACAAATTCCCTGCCTGCAAATTTGAGTCAGATGTACAATATACAACTGTGTGGACTCTGGCAAATCAAATATTGTAAGAGCAAGATTTCTTATCAATAAAATTATATCAAAATCCTATTCATTTTTTAAAATTTGTTGTGAACTTTTGGTGATTATCAAATTCCATGCCTAGAGAATGTCACAGAGTTCAATGTACCAAAACATTAGATAAATCCTACCATGTCCATAGATTAATATCAGCATAATTCTAAAGAAGTAAAGTGTTATCTTTGTGAGATGTAAAACAGCTTAGTGTACCTTTCCTTGTTTTCAGTCCCCTCAACTCTTCCTAAGAAATGCTCTTGCGTAATTAACATTTTCTATCCTGTTGTAACACGTGTTATAGGTACTGAGTAGCTCCACCTATAGCCTTCTTTGTATCTGTTAGGGTAAAATGAAAGAACGTTTTGATCTTTACCTCAGTTTTGTATGAGCCTTGTTATCATCATGAAAACAACAGGAAGTATGGCTATTAGTTGTGTAATGTCACAAGTAATGCACATAAGTGAGAAAATCATACCAATATTTCATAAATGCATGAGTAGTTTTTCAATGTCTTCTCATGTGAATTATGCTGTAGTCACATCACAAAACATAATCATTGTGAGCATTTAATTATGTCATAACAAGAAGAGAAAATACGAATCTCCACTCAGGACTTATAAAAGGTATATTTATATTTTTGAAGTATTTGCCCCAATATGTGAACTGCATCCATCATTAATTTTTTAAAATGACAGTATCTGTCTATTGTAAAGGATTCCTAGTGAAACAGAAAGATTATATCTGACTGAAAATTGGAAAAATATAGTTTATTAATAAAGCCAGCCAGGGGGCTTTTCCTGGGTTACAGATCTTAAATGCCTAGAATCCCAATGCACGTCCCCAATCCTTTCAGATCAGAAACAGGCCTGGCCTCATTCTTTGTTTCATCTCACTTAAATGCCTTCTTGATTTCCATAGCAACCATGACACAATGTAGTGGTTGTTGACTTAAGAAGTCAGTGACTTCTTTGTAATTAGTGCTGTTTTTCTCTTATCTCTTTTATGTTTAAAACATGTTAGCAAGGGTAAGGGAAGAGTTAAGGAGTGAGGCATTTCAAGCAGGACCACGTAAAACTGATTCTGCCTTAGTATCTCTTATCTCTAAGCTGGATTAAAGGCTGAACTAGAGCTTCTTTTGCTAGAATAAAAACCCAAATGAGCGCAGCCATCCCCTACAATAGGAAAGAAGAAAAATAAATATTCTATTTTCTTAAATTAAGATAATTAGAAATGAATTTAAAATACACTGACTTGAAAAGAAATTTCTGAATGTAAAAAAAAAAAAGTGCCTTAAATTTTTTGGCTTGAAATTTCCAGTCATAAAGCAATATCCTTAAAACAAGCAAAATTAATAAGAAATCCAGTGTTTAGTCTAAAACAACGAATGCTGTAAGCCAGAAACTTGGCAAGAATCACCTCAGTTCTATCCCAGGCTTTCGCATCTAGGTCTCTCTTTATATGGCTTGGTTCAGTTCTCCTTTCCTTTACTTGTCACCTAATGAAAATATAGATTGACATTTGTTCCAGATTAACATAATCTTTGTTAACTTTTGCTTCTAAGAGCTAAACTTAAAAAAAAATCTGTGAGATAAAATAAACTTCCTATTTTTGAACTTGCAGATGTCAGGAGCTGTGTCCCAGCAGCAGGAAGCTGGCAAATGCAGGGAAGGGAACCCATCCCTGGCAGTGCTGAGGACCTCTTCAGAGGGTGTAAATGAAGCTTAAGCAAAGAGTCAGGACAACTACCTCCATGTAAGAGAAAAGATAGAGTTCTTGCTCTTGTTCCTAATATGCAGTCAGAAAATCAAGGTTTGAAAAGACAACAATTATTATAATGTCAAAACTTTAATTAAAAGGGATTATTAAAAGGAGAAAAGATGACAAACATTTGTCAATATTGAAGTGAAAGAGCTTTTAAAAGTATTTCTTCAAAATGTTAAAGTAAGCACAAAAATAGCTGCAAATATAAATATGCAGAAAGCAAGCAAGTCCAAGCAAAGCTCTGGGAGATAAAAGAAAAAAAAACTATAGAAATGAACCATCTCTTATTTATTTTTCTCTTATTTTGTATTTTGGCTTATTCACATGAGAGATTATATATATAGTATTCAAGTTTGTGTGTCTAATCTATTTTACTCAACATGATATTTTCCAGATGCACCCATTTACTTACAAATGTCTCAAATTTATCCTACTTTATAACACAGTAATGTTCCATTATGTGTAGATACCACCTTTTCTTTATATAATTGTCTTCTGATAGCTGTGCAGACTGTATATATTATAAACATGTACCAATAGAACAAAATTAAAGAATAAAAAAGAACCAAAATGTAATTTTAAATGTAATAATAATTTAATAACTGAAACATAAAGTTCCTTGCATGACGTAACCACCCTAATGAAGAAGATAGCAAAGGGACTTCACGAACTGGAAAATATTGAATCTTAAAAACATTGAAAGTAGGCTGAACCAAGAATGGATCCCCAAATACTTTTGAAGCATAGTATAAGATCTGGTATTTTAAATGCGATTTTGTGGGTGTTACTGATAAGGTTCTGAATGTACAAAGTATGGAGTATGGAAATTATGGTGCTCTGTGCTGTCTGACAGGGACGTAGTGTTTGGAAAATGGGAAGAACTTACTGAAAATAAAACAGAGCTGTATGAGGGCAATTAGGAAGTGTTCAAAACACATGAATGGATATTGTTCCAAAGATGTACAAACAGCTGATAGATGGTAAGGAAGCACAAAAATGTTCTTTTAATAATTAGAGGATTAAGAGGCCAGGGTGATGGCTCAGTAGAATAAGCACTTTTCTGGCAAAGGCAAGGGCCTGAGTTTAAACCCCGGTTCTGCCAAAAATAAATAAATGAATAAATAAATAAATAAATAAAGAGAATTCTAAATTTAAAACTTTGGAGACTTTAAAAATAAATAATGATTTCTCCATGAAAACTGGATATTGTATAATTGGCTTATAAAGCTGTACAGTATGATAATCACACTCAAAATTAGGTCAGCAATTTCTTAAAAATCCACTGAACAACCTCCAAAAGCCTAAAACTGCAATTATCATGCAAGCAAGCAATTGCTTTTGTGAGCATTCATTTACTTGAGCTGTAAAAGGCTCAGGTCAACAACTTCTGATATGGCCAGTCTTAAGAAAAACCCACTACTATTATGGACTACTATACTATATTGTAGTATTTTGCTGAGTTCATGCTTCTACAATATTTAAATAACAATGCAGTACCCTTCCCTGACAAAACTAAACAAAAAAGAGGATACAAATGAATGACCATTTTGTATCTGTATATTCAAAATGCAGATGTACAGCTGCTTGCTCCTAATTCAATGAATAGAGAGATTTTTTTTCTAATAGTGTTTGTGGACAAGCTATCTTGTCTGCATCTTGTACAATGAATAACCACTAAGACAACAGTATTCCATGTATTAATTATTGAAACTGTGCTGGTAATCGGTTTTGAAATTGTCTCATTGCTATTTCTCAATAAAATTATTGAAAAATATAAATAAAAAGGAGAGTTACTTATTTGTTCTGCATTTTCTGAACAAATAACTAACTCTTCTTTTTTATTTATATTTTTGCGTAGAATACTGTGTTTAATCTATGCCTTCAGCTTCAATTAAAGGGAACAATAGTTACAACTATTTGAATTCAGTCATATTATAAATCTAAAACTCTTAAATATACATCATCATTATTCATATTTTGACAAATTTTCAAAATATATTTCACCTCTAGAAATATTTATTGAGTTTCTGACTCATAAATAACTGTGATGCGTGTATATATATATATATATATATAAATATATATTAGGCTAAAAATATTATTAAGTTTACAGGGGATGCATCTTCTGAATATTGACCTTAAATTAAAGTTAGTTACAGATAACTTCTGTAAACTTATTGTGGCATAATTTTATATACTTTAAGTGAAACCTTGGAATCTAAATTTTCCTGTTCAGTAAGAGGCAGAAAAGTTATTGTTATACCAAAAGACTTTTGTGGAATTGAGTTCATATAACTATGAAGATAACAATTTGAAATATGTTGCTCAACAATTGTCGATTGTGATCTATCACTGTAAAAAGTAGTTACATTGTTATAATTTCATTAATATATTTTCTCTATTCCTGACCATTATATTTGTGATTTCAGCTAAAGAAATTATCTATAAAAACATGAATATTAATTTTTATTTTTCCTCTAGTATTTTGACATGCAGAATATGAAATATTTTCTTTTAAAATAACTGCAATGAGTACATTTTAATTACATAAGTTTTATAGTATAGCCAGATATGTTGTTCACACACCTGTGATCTCAACACTGGAAGGACAAGGCTATATAAAGCTGGAGGATCATAAATTCCAGCCATCATGGATAATTTAGTTACTTAACAGTACTGTCTCTTTCTCTCCCCTCTCCCTTCTTCCTCCTTTCCAGCCTCTTTCTCTTTTTGCTTCCCTTTCTCTTATATTTCTAACTATCTCTTAATCTACCTCTATATATCATCTATCTATCTTAATATGTTAGTACTATTTAGATGCAAACAATAGAAATTAAATTCTATTTATCTACCTCTACAGAATCAGTACTTTAAAACTATTGTGTATGTTTAAATTGTTATGAAAACTTGAAATCAAGTATGAGAATGGAAAGCCACGAAGGCCCTGGGGGTTGGGAAATAGAAACTCCCCACAACACATCACTTCTAAAATGAATCAACCCTTCCACTCTGTAGGCATTATAAAATAGATAACTTGTATGGAAGAAGCTGGCTAATTCTGCTGAAATACTGAAGTTGAAAAACCTCAAGTGCAATCATATTTACTGGCAATTTAACTGCTCACCATCTTTGATAGGAAATCAGGGGCATTTTGCTGCTACTGTGGTTGTTTTTACCACCTTTATAACATTTCCTCTTTTTTTAATTTTAGAAATTCATACCTCATCCTGGAGATGCGAAGTGGCTAAGGAAGTTATCTGGTATCTAGTGAGGGAGCCCCTTGCCTTGTAGATCAGAGATGTTTTCCTAGACACCTCTACATGGGATGGAACAGGCTCTCACCTGGGCACACCGAGGGAAATCCTCTGACTTAGTACTTGTCAATATTCCTTTCCACTACCATCAACATGCTTCCTTCAAATCTCTCCACAGTGTGTGCCAAACAATGTGTGCTGTATGGTTCAATACTGAGTGAAACTCCAATGTCAAAAGATCACCTACCAAAAGATTCTATTTGTCTAATATTTGAAACAACAAAATTATAGATATGAATAACATTAGTGATTGTCAGAAGACAAAGGGGCAGTGTGCAGCAAAAAAAAAAAATGAGCTTGTGGTTTAGGGGACAGAATGAGCCATTCTTGCAGTGACAGCAGCGTTGCTCTGCAGCTGTACGTACCAGTGTCAGTATCCGGATATCTTACTGTGCAGATCCACAAGATGTTACCACAAGACGTACCAGGTGAGTAAGGACAAAGTAGCGTTACTTTTCAGGACTGCATGTGAGCTTAGAAAAAGTTTCACAACCAAATGATTTAAAAAGAAACTGCATGAAGTATTTCTAGGGCCCAATTTAGTGATCTGATTTTCATTTTCAAAACCCAAGCTATATTATCAGAGATATAAGATGTATTCCTAAATAAACTACATTATTTCATTTCTCTCCAAATGGAATTATACTTTTCTACTCACATTCAAAGCCACTTTGACTAGAGACTCTAAATCCAATTGTGCAGCATCTGCTTTTGATCTACTAAGCACTACATGGGGAAATCCTCAGGAGTAAAAATAGCTAGGGAAATTGCTATCCTTAAAAGAAATATTGAAACTTTACTTCCACACACAGCTTTTGAAAATTTTTATTTCTTTTTTCTTTTTTGGCGGAACTGGGGATTGAACTCAGGCCCTTGCGCTTGCCAGGCAAGCGCTTATTCTACTGAGCCATCTCTCCAGCCCAGCTTTTGAAAATTATGAGACATTTTCAGGAAAGATTTTGTCCGTGTTCTAAACAAATTATTTTTCTTCTCAATATCAAAGGAAAATGAGTTTGTGATGAGGAAGACGTGCCACAGGACACCCGCTAGACATAGCCAGACTTTCCACTGTACCAAGCCTTAGAAACAAGCCAAAGTCTTCCTGAAAAGATGAAGGAGGAGGAGGAAAAGGAGAAGGAAGAGGGAGGATAACAAAAGGTGTGGGAAGAAAAAAGGCAAGGACAGAAAAATGAAAGAAAAAGCTGGGAAAGGAGGAGAGGAAGGGAAAAGAGACCAAGAGAAAGAACTATCTTTTCAAAGTATGCATAGTTGGTTTTAATTACTTATGAGCCTTTGTTTTGATTGTAACAGATTTCCATGGGAAAATGTGTTATTCTCACTAATATAAATCAGTCCTGTATGAATTACATCCTCTGTACCATAAAATCATAAATGAGAAGGATTGTTCTCCAGGCCACTGGAAAAACTGGAGAAGCTGCCTTGCTTTCTTGCCCATTCAGTTAGTCATGTTGAGCTATCCAGGAAATGATTTACATAACCAAATTACCTGTTACCCCAAAGAAAGTGACCCTGGTGCACTTAATACATCTCTGAGCTTCAGCAACCTTTACACAGTTTGCCTTCAGACATTTCCAGTCACTTTTACTTTAGGAAATATGCAATTTTAATGTCTTTCTCCACCTCCATTAATGTTAAACTCTTTAAAAAAATTACCTCATTTTATAGCTCAAGAATATTTTTCTCAGGAGCCTAGAACCTTCCCTTTAAAATGTAGTTTAGGGAAGCTCATCTCTCACTTTGTGCGGGAAGATAGTAGTTTTATTGGTGATCTTTTGTTGTCACAGTGAAAAATGTGAGGTGTGCTAATTTTATTACAAAATGTGATTTATTTTGATTTACCAATCTGCAAGCACAGGGGCAGACAACAGGGATCCAGCAATGCAAGAGGCTCCTGATGGGCTGCAGATGCAGCTCTTGTGGTGCGGTTTCTCGCCCCTCACAAGGTCACCAGAATTCAGTCAAAAAAAAAAAATCTTAGCACTTCTCAAAGATTCCACCTCTAAACACCACAACCAGATTATCAGGATCCTAACATAAGACATTGAGGATTACATTGCTGGATGAGTTTCGTTTTTAGGGCAACAAATGATACTTAAATTAACATCAAAAGCGGGGAGACAACAAACATGGAAAGCCTGATCATGAAAAATAAGATCTTCAAACTCAAATATTACTGTAATATTTTAATGTCATGCAATTCTAGGCTGAACTGTGGTCTTTCTCTTATTTCAACTGGTTTATTGAAGACTTCCTTTCTCTCTCTCTCTCATTTTCTGTTTATAATGCTGGGACATGTATTAAATAATATTGGATACACGATAAGGTATATGTTAATCATAGTAATGCTCATTCTTTATTAAATTTGTTTCTCTTCAAAGGTGAACACATTTTATCAAAAGAACAAAATCAATACAGTGTACTAACCCTATGAGACTGTGAATTTGCAATATTGACTTAATTAAACTGAAGAACTAAGAAAAGCCACAAGGATTAAATAAAAACCATTTTAGTAAGTGTGTACAATTATGCTTTTTTTGGTCAAAATAATGTTTAAATCTTTTATCTTCATGCGATGGAACAAAAACATTCTTTGCTACAACATGCATACTCATTTATTCCTGCTCTAAACCTATCTGCAGCAAAGGCCATGAAATTTTTGCTATTTAAATGTTTTAATTTATTATCACCCTTTTAATTTCATATCTCTAATTTACATCGATCTAAAATCCATGAGAATATAAGAATGACAGAAAAGCACATGTTGTATATATTTGATGAAAACTACTTGTACACTGCTATTCAAGTAAATATGATATGAAAGAATTTGAGAGCAAATAGCTCAGCAGTATAAGCACCTGCCTGGCAAGCACAAGAGCACAGAGTCCTGAGTTCCATCCCCAGTATCACATGCTATGCGGACTCCAGATCTCAGGGTGCACTGTTCTGGGTGTGGTGATGTACCCTTGTAATCCTAGCTCTGGGGAGGCTGAGACAGGAGGATCATTATGGCGCCATGCTGTGTAATGAAACCCTGTACCAATTAAATGAATAAAAGTTATTTTAATTTAAAAAATTGACACTTTTTACATATTTATCAATGAGGAAGTGAGGTAGTAGGGATCCAGGAGAAGACAAGGAATCTTAACTCCAAGGTCAAGGTGCATGATATGAAAATCCATGCTTGGGCTAGTGAGATGACTCAGTGGTCTAAAGCACCTACTTAGAACAATCTAAGCAAAAGCAAAGGGACCACAGTTCAATCCCCCAGCACCACATGCCAGCCAGCCCTGCCCCCTGGTG
>NDGN011472156.1:0-18584 GCA_002564285.1 Tympanoctomys barrerae | reverse complement strand
TGGCTTGGGTCTGGCTGCTGTGCTCCACTTCTTCCTGCTGCAGCCCTTGGAAGTGAACCCTCAATGCCACTCTGGCAAGATGTTCTGCTTCTGAATCAGCTGGCTGGGTCTGTCTTCTAGCTTCTTTGCAAGGAGTTCTGCTGAAGGGTTCCACGCCAGGCCTGGGCTCTGGGTCAAATCAGGATCTGGTGGGCCCTACGTGGTCTCACTCACATGCCAAGCCTCGGCTGGGGGTCGAATGAGGATCTGGCAGCCCCGGGCTGTCTCACTGGCACGTGGGGCCTGCACTCTGGGTCAAATCAGGATCCAGTGGCCTCAGGTCGTCTCACTCACATTTGATTTCTTTTTCTTTGTGTATATACGTAAATATTTTAGTTTGGAGTCCCCATATGGGTTAGATCCTATCTCATAATTATAGTAGAAAATTTTACTCTGCTAACAAAACTGCATGCAAAAAACTGAACTTTTCCTTTGTTAGCTAAATTTATATTTTTGATATCGCAATCTACATTTCTATGTGGCATATTTCTTCTTGCAGCTGTCATTTTTTGAGTGTTTTGACTTTTAACCTTAATATTTGAGACACATGATTTCTGGAGTACACCAAAAGAGTATTGGAGTCAAATTGTGCATTTGATTATATATTTATCTTTATTAGTGCATTTTATATTTACAAATATATACATCTTCACTCTAGTAATTAGTATCCCTTTAACTTCCCTTGAAGTCCCTCAAGGATTTGTTATAAGGCAGGTCTTGGGGGTGGATGAGATCCTTTTTTTTTTTTTTTTAATCTAGGAAATACTGAGTCTCCTTTGTTTCTGAGGGACAGTTTCATTGGGTAAAGTATTCTTGATTTCTTTGTTTGTTTTAGCACTTTGAGTATATTGTTTCACTCATTTTGCCTGTAAAGTTTGTACAGAGAAATCTGTTCCCAGTCTAGTGAGAGACTGTTTTATGTGTGACTTGCTATTTTTCTCTTGTTGCTCTTAAAATTGTTTAACTTTGATTGTGGATAGTTTACTCATAATGATCCTATGAGGGAAACGTTGAGTTGGTCCTGGGGAGGGGGAGTGTTAAGCTTTATGTATGTGGATGTGCATGACTTAGGAATGGAAAGTTTAATAAAATAATTGCTAAAAATTTCCTATCTTTGCCCTTTTTCCCGATGAAACTGTCATAATGTAATATGATCTTTTTTGATCCCTTAATGTTGTCATATAAATGGTCCTCTCTTTCAATATGTTTTACCTTTGGGGTACTTTTAAAGTTGAGATCATAGTTTAAAAATTCTAATCATTTGTTGAAGCTATTATGTTTTTTATTTCATTCAACAAATTCTTCATCGTGAGGATTTCTATTTGATTCTTACTATACAAAGTTGAACGCATAAAATCTGAAGTGCTTTAAAATCTGAAAGATTTTTAGTGCAGTATGACACACAAAATGCTTACATTCAAAGCATTTGGAATATGAGATTTTTTTTGATTAAGTATGCTCAAATGATAAAGTCTATGCAAATATTCCAAATTCAAAAACTGAAGTCTGGGCTGGCCAAATAGCTCAGAGATTAATGTGCCCGCAAGCAGGTGCAGGGACTGTGGGTTCAATCCCCAGGTCTGCTGTACTGGCCCTGCCCCCACCCCCGGGAGAGCGCGCTGAGACGGCAATTGAGACTCAGGCGTGGTGGCGCGCGCCTGTAGTCCCAGCTCTTGGGAGGCTGTAAACAGGTGGATCACTACGAGTCAGATCTACTAGTGAGACCCTGAACACCCTGTAGACCCTTCACTAAGATACAGAAAAAAAATTTTTTTTCGGAAACTGAAATCTGAGACACTTCTTGTTTCTTATCAGGTAAGGGATTCTGTAGCAGTATACATCTTTCAGCTGAATTTCTCATTCAGATCATGAATTGTTTTCCTAATTTCGTTGAAATGTATCTTTTGGAGTTTCCTTAAATCATCGTCTTCATTTCTTCTTCCAGTGCTTTGTAAATTGCCTTTTTTTTGGCGTCAGTTACTTGTTTTTGTTTGATGGCATCTTGTTTCTTTGCTTTCTCTCTCTCTCTCTCTCTCTCTCTCTCTCTCTCTCTCTCTCTCTCTCTGGCTTTGTATGTGTTTGTGGATCTGTTGGAATGATCACTGCTTTCAAGATTTATCTAGTGATTTTGAGAAGATTTTTATCTGCCAGCGGGTGACTCAGGCTCCAGGTTACTAAGAAATCCCCTCTGGCCCTGAGATGATCCCCAAATGGGAATGGGTGACAGAGGCGGGTTGCTTCCTTTTGCCTTCTGCGTCCTCCTTGGTTTCTGTACTGATAGGGATTCTGGCAGTCCTTGGATGTGCTCCAGTACTCGCCTCATTTTGTATGAGGTGGCAGGATTAGGTGGGATTATCTCGATAATCAGTGTAACAATAAGAGGTCCTGTAGGGGGAGTGAAGAGGAGGAGTGGAGGCAATGAAGGTGACTTGATGACAGAAACAGAGAGATTTGGAGATGCTAATTATTTTTAATTTCAAATTGCATTGATTTTGTCTGATTTTCTATTTTATTTCTATTCCAGTTTTTGTATGCTTTTTCTTATGCTTCCTTTTAGTTTATTTTGTGCTCCATTTCTAGTCTCCCATATTGAAATTTATGCTATTGCTTTAAAATCTTTCCTTTTTGATGTAGATATTTATAGCTTGGAGTTTCTCCCTGACTACTGCTTTGAATGCATTTATTAAGTTTTAAAACACTATGTTTTCATTTTCTTTCATCTCAATATATGTTCTAATTTCCACAGCAGCTTCTGTTTTGACTTATATCCCTGAATACATTGTTTAATTATTATATATTTGTAAATTTTCCAAATTTTTTTTAGTCATTGATTTGTAATTTTATTATCCTTGAAGGATATTCTTTGTATCATTGGGGTCCTTTTACATTTATTGAGATTTGTTTGTAGCTGTGCATATTATCTGTCCCAGATAATGCCACAGTTGTAGCTGGGAAAAGTTCCCAAGTACAGTGGCTGTAGGGTCAAGTGTTTTAGATATCTATCTCTTGGGTCTAGTGGGCTTGATAGTGTTGTTCAAAGCTTTTATTGTACTGTTAGCTTTATGTCTAGTTCTTTCTATCCATTATTAAAAGCAGGGCACTGAATTCTCCAGTTGCGGTTGTTGAAATCTTTATTTTCTCTTCTTGATTTGGCTTTTTAAGTTTTGGGGGTCTGTTGTGAGTTTATATGTTTATGTGTTCGTATTCGTGTTGGCTGTTCATCACTATCATAAACACTTGACACAGATAGTTGATAGAGAAAAGGTTTATTCTGGCTCACAGTTTTAGGGGTCCAGTCCATGGTCAGGCGCACCTGTTGGCTTTTGGCCTGTGGTAGAGATGCCACATAGCAGCAGTGGGGAGTGCATGGTAGGACAAGCCACTCCCCCTATTGACCAGAAGTCCAAAAGGGTGGGAGAGAGCTGGGGTCCCACTATCCCCTTCAAGAACACTCCCCCAATGACCCGAAGACCTCCTGCTTTGCCCTACCTCCTAATAATTTTACCACTAAATGCTACCACTGTGGGGACCAAATTTTTAACACATGGGCCTCTGGGGACATTTATGATCAAAACTATAACAATCAATACTGGGTTTTGATAGACCAAGTGTTTTATCATAAAATTTCTTCACTGTCTCTAGTAGCAATTTTTCTTATAAGTTCAGTTTTGTCTATTAGCATAAGCTAATCCAGCTTTCCTTTGGCTACTTTTACTGTCCTTTTACATTAATCCACTTGTGTCTTTAAATCTGAAACCATCTAGGCTACCGGGAATCAGGGTCGTGCCAAAGCCATCAGTGGACTGATTTAATAAACACACACCCCTAGGCCCCGTACCACAGCATGAATCAGTTACACACTTGAGATCCACTCCCCTCTAAAGTCCCATCTATGACTGCAAGAGGCTCAGGTGGACATCTAAACACAAACCATAACAGTAGCTATTATTAATGATATAGGATTTTTTTTCATTTTCAGATAATTCATTGTTATTTATTCCTTTATGTTCTTATTAACATAAGATACCTCTCTGTACACTACATGCCCGTCAACAGAGGCGTAACATTTGTCTTACACAGTTTCCTTTTAAGTCAAATATACATTAAAGGAGTTAACAAAAACATTATACCATCCTTTTCATTTCCCTGGGGATGACTATGTCTTGATGTGGAGTCTCACATCTTTGCCATGTGTCCCCTCTGCCTTTCCTTTCATTCCTCTTCACTTTCCAATTTATCTTCTTTCCCCTAGTTTCAAATCTTTTCCTCTCATCCTCCAAGGGCCTGTAAGAATTTTACTTCCTGTCTGCACCCCCACTGAGCTTTTACACAGCTCAAAATCACTGTTCCCAAGTTGCCTTCTCTTTCTCCCCTCAGCACAAGCAGAACACATTCTATTTTGAAGTCATCTATTTCCCACGTTACAGGAATAGGCTTCACTTGAAAGCAGTACCCCTAGGAGAGGAGGCAGTCACCTCTCCCAGGTGTGGTCAACTCTAATCAATTTCACAGTGAGTAACCATTACATAAGGGTGTTGTCCTCGTGAGCAGCCACCAGGCTCTGGCAGGGAGGCTGTAAAACACAAGGTACACTAGTAAAGCATTTCTGGTAGGGGCAGAACACCAGGGCTAGCCATTCACACTACATTATTCAGGGCCACTATTAAATGACTAATCAATTGTGAATTAGAGTTCTGAGCCATGTATAACTTATTTGTGGCATGGTGTCACCATTAATCATGTTCTGGAATGCTGAGAAAAGACTGGAGCAAGCTAAAATTGAAGGTCTAAGGTTTCTTGAGACCAAGCTTATTTAATGGTATTCATGAATAGATGACGTGTTGTAGTAACCAGCCTTTGGCGACAGTCCGTTTCCATCACTGATCCCAGGGGCTAGATAGCTGCCCAGACGGCAAGCTTTCTGGAAAATGGCAGTTAGTATTCAGTGTGAGTCTGGGGAGAAGTTATATACAGCACATCTTGTATTTTTAAAACTCTAAACCAAGAAGAGGTTTAAGATTTCTCCATAAAATTCCAAAGTTGTTTTAGGCTAAGGAAAAAGGTCAGATTTCCCTGCAGTTTGGGACTTTTGGGGGTCTTACTATACAAGAAATTGACCTCAATGCAAGAGCCAGTTTTGGAGAGACCAACCACAAAGACAGCTTGGAGTTGCAGGAGCTTCTGCTTTCTCAGAGTTTTCTAATACTCTGACTGTCAGGAACAACAGTAATGCTCACTCCATCTCTGTGGGCGTAGCAGGCACTGTTCTATGTGTTCCATCAACTCTGGAACTCTGTGTTCTGCCATGAGCTGGGGCAAAGAAGAGGAAAGGGGGACCAGGAAAGTCCCTCCTTGACAGGTATGCATCTTCCATGCCATGGGTTCATTATCCATGGGTTCAATCAACCATGGACTGAAAATATTTGGAAAAAAATTGCATCTGTACAGGACATTGTGAATTTTTTTTCTTGTAATAGTGTATTATGTAGGAAATGATGACAACTATTTACATAGCATATACATTGCACTAAGTCTCATGAATGATTTAGGAATTATTTTAAGAATTTGAGAGGATGTGCATAGGTTTTATACCAATATGACACCAGTTTTATATGCAGGATTTGAGCATCCTTGGATTTGGTATCCATGGAGATGGTCTTGGAACCAGCCCCCAAGTATACTAAGAGATGACTGCGTTGATGTGGTTATAAGCATACTTTGAGCCCTACACCTGCTTCAAATTTCCTGTCCCTCCAGAGCACTTTTGTAAGTTGGTTAGAGATAGAGCCCTACCACCCATCATCCTGGGACCTCTTACCTGTAAGGCTTGGGTGGCAGACACGCTGTCCCCCAGTGGTGGCCATTGCTTCTTCATCAGTTCTGGGATGCTGGCTGATTGTAGTTGGTGGGCCTTTTTGTGGTTCCCGCAGGACACAGACCCCTTGGACAGCCCAGTCCACTCTACACCACTGCTTTCTCACACATGGTCCATACATTCTTGGTTCTATTACAGCCCAGAAGTACAGGCGATTGCCCTTCAGTAGCCTCTCTTTCTGACCTCAGAGTAGCTTGGCTGCCTGCTATGGACGAACTTCATTGTGTCCCCCCAAATCCATATGCTGAAGCCCTAACTCTCAATGTGCCTATATTTAGAAATAGGAGGCAGTTAAGGTTAAAGGAGGTCATAAGAGCAGGACCTTGATCATATGGGATTCATGTCTACGTGAAAAGTGACACCCAAGAGCTTTTTCTATATGTGTACCCAGGGGAAAGACCACCTTGGGACCTTGCAGCAATGTCAGAAAGACCCTGTTTGCCAGAGACTGAGTGCTGCCAGGTTTCCAGCCCCCAGAACTGTGAGGGACATGTTTCTATTGTTTATGTCACCCAGCCTGTGGCTCTTTGTTCCACAGCCAGAGAACAGTAAGACATCATGGCCTGTTTGTCACCTTCTAGCTTTCATGGGTATGAGCCAGGCCCCAGGCCACAGTGGTGTTGGGGGCTCAGGAAGTCAGTCCTGTGTGAGGCCCCCATGCAGCCTTGTTGCTAGGCATGAGAGGAGTGGGAGGCTCCATCTCATGGCCGGCCTGATCTATCGTCTTGATGCCAACCCAACCTTTCCTTTTCACATCGAAGCATACACAGCTGCCAAGACTGTAGCTCCACTAGGGGAATCCAGGTCTGACTATGATTTATGGTCTTTCCTCAGCTCTACCCCACGGATCATCGGCAATGTAAGGACTCTAGACAGGAAGCTCCTGAGGGCAGGGCCGAGTCTGCTGCTGTGTTTACCACTGTATCCCCTCACCCCTGGTGTGCTCCACCCAGAGTCCAGGCTGTTGTGCAGTAGGAATTGCCACACGGGTGGCAGCTGATACAGAATCAAGCACATAACAAAAGCTCAATATTCTTGTTAAAATTGTTGAATGGAACAGAGAGGCCAGCTCTCCAGAGCCAGAATGAGGGGTTGGGAGTTTCTAGAAGTTACTGCGGCCTTCCAGCTGCACCAGTGTTGACTCAGTGAGGAAAGTCCCAAGATACACAGCTGGGCAGTGTTAGCACCTGGACATTTCCCTTTGGGACAGGTGGGACTGTTTCCATCTAGGTCTGCCTTCCTCCTCTCCTCTGCTTTCTTCCAGGCCTGCATGAGCCGCTTCCTTCTCCACTCTGAGGTTCTAATCTCACCTGTCCCCAACGGTGGCCCTTAGAGATGGAACCACATGGCTGTGAGCTAGCAACAGGTAGTGGGAGGGAGCTAGTGGCCCTGCCGCCTCAGGAGAAGAGACTCCGCCCTGGACCTGTGTGTCAGAGAGGGGAAAGCTGTGGCTTGGGAGTTCAGCCATGGTCCTTGGCTGAAGCAGGAGGGGGAAATCAGAGGGGCACAGTGAGGACAAAGGGGTGAAAGTCACTGCTGTGTCACTTTCACCCCTCATGGGCTGTGTGATCTCAGCAAAAGTCTGTGCTCTTTAAACACACCTGGGGTGGGGAGTCTGGTGGCTAATGCTTTGCATGTGTACTCTGTGAGGAATAACGAGACAGACTCCACGGAACATATTTTGTCTTTGGGGGACAAACAGTACGAGCTATTTATTTTAAGAGCATGGCTTAATCCGCTCGCCCAGCTTATCCCAGAAGCACCCCTGGCTATGCTGGCATGGTCATGCAGAGACAACAAAGTCCAATTAAGTGTCCTTTTCTGCCTGGAGCCCAGCTAGCTGCCTTCCAGCAGAAGACAGAATGCTGTTGGTCTGGCATTCAAGGTCATGCATATCTACCCATGACCATCTCTTGAACCCATTCATTCATCCAGAAGCCTATGGATCCCTTCACCTGCATCAGGCTTTGTGGTGGGCCCTGGGGGTCCAAATGTGGAAACATGCTGGCCTCTGAGTCTCTCCAGCTTCCACTCCTGTCCTCCTCACGGTGCTGCACTCTCTGTACCAGCAAATTGCACCCATGCCTGTTGTCCTGCAGTCTGTCCCTTGCTGCTCAGAATGGCCTTTTTTGTCCTCTATGTGCCAAACCTTACTGCTCCTTCTTGTCCCCTCTGAAGTTTTCATGGCTCCATTATGCATTAGGAAGTGCCCTTGCTGTAGCCCTGCAAGCTGTGAGGACAGAGTGGGCCTCCCGGCTCTTATGTTCTCTGTATTGAATGCGGCTGTCTGCTCTGCAGCGTGAGGGTGCTGCGTTACTCTCAGGGAGCTTCATTGCTTATGACTGGAGGATCTCCTTTTCCAGTGTTTCATCCATTCAGCAGCTTCTAGCCCCAAGCCCAGCAAGCTGAGCTCCATCAGGCCTTGGGGCACTTGTAGTTCTGAGAAGGTAATGCATATCATGGCCTTACAGAAAGCTGGGGCCCATGGTGTACAGACAGAAGGTACAGAAGACCACAGGAATGTTACGTGAAGAGAGAAACAGAGCAAATACTTGTGCTTGCTTTGTTATGTTTGTTTTTCAAAGGAGGAGAAGGAAGAGTCAGGTTCATTGTCCAACTTGAGAAGGAAGTGCCAGCTGATCGGAGCCAGCTGAGGGGGGCGTGATGGGGCGTGCCGGGAAGGGAGATGGCTACTGGTCACTCGCTGGGACACAGCCTACCTGCTTTAGGTATTAATACAGAATTTGAGGTAAAAGAAGACCAACATATTGGGGGATGGACTGCCATTGAAAACGTAGTTTGTTACAGTTCTCGTGAGGAAGAGCTCTACTGTGGGGCGTGCAGGGAAGCACCAGGCCTGCTCAGGAGGCAGAAGTGGCAGGAGAGATGTGTGGGATGAAGGAGGATTGGGAGCACAGACTCTGGTCTGGGTGGTGGGCATCTGAAAAGTACACCTGGGATGAGCTGTTTACGGCCTTTAGCCACAGGCTGGTCCTGGGAGGGTGGCACCCTAGGGTCAGCAAGGAGCCCCTGCTTCAAAGCATCAGAAATAGAAAATGAAGGATGTGCTCAGAGTCCTTTCTCATGTCTCAGCTTTGGCTTCCTGTCTCTGGTGAACCTCAGTGTCCTCCATAAACAGGCACTGTCTGCTTGTCATTTTCTAGCAGCCCTAGGTGCACTGAGCAGGGGGACCTGGGATTGAGCCCACATCCTGCCCAACACCTGCCAGGACAGGGCACACAGGACACTGGGCAGTGCATGGGGGCTGGAGGAGCCATCATGTGTATTGGGTGGTGGAGCTGAAGACCAGAGACTCTGCAGAAGACCAAGCCAGCGCTCAGAGCCTCAGCGGGGCGGGGGGGGGGGCAGTGCTGCATATGTCAGCTTATGCGGAGGTGAACACAGGTGTGGTGAGATGCTGTTGGGCCGCAGTAGCTGAGATTGCTGCAGTTACCTGGAAGGTATTGGTAGAAGCAGTGATGTCATATGACCTGGAAAGTCTGACCCCACAGCATAGACAGGCTGTGCAGAGGATGTGCAAACCTGCGAGGAGAGGAAGGAGCAAGAAAGGCGAAGTGGAGTCTGCAAAGGGGCCATGGGTTGCTCTCTTTAATCGTTTGTAATGGCATCATAGCTCCATGAAGCTGCAGCCATTGGGGGCTGCAAGGATGAGTCACTGGGGTAGAAAGATTCATTTTGATGAGCCAACTGCTGGGCCACTGGTTCTCCATGTCCAAGCTTAGACATTTCCTAGAGTGTCACTGCAGACCGAGTGTGCTACTGAAGGGTTAGTAAAGAAGCCAGGAAGGTTCTGAATGCTTCAATGCCCCCAGCTTGGCCACAAGCAGGGATGACCAACAACACACTCAGCAGCAGTGAGGTGATGGCTCTCTGTCTCCCTGAATGGGCCACCTCATGTTGCCATGGGTGAGTGATGCCTGATTGATGGTCCCTGAAGGAATAGCTCTTTTACACACCCAGGTCCCTGTAAAGAGGTTTGTGCCACTAAATGAGCTGAGAAGAGGGCAACTGCTGCCCAGCAGCCGCCCATGGCTTAATGGGGTCTATTAGCTGTTCTGTAGTTTCGGGTTTTGCAAGGGGAACAATACAATACAGGACACATATTTACTTGTAACAGTCACTTAAAGAATCATATACAAAAAGATAGTTCAGGAAATCTGTCCACACACTGAAGATCAAAGAGTCTAGCTGAAGGCCTGGATCCCATGATAATGTCCTGCATGAGCCCAGCTGGGGACCTAGAACTCATGACACTGCCTCCCACAAGTCCAACTGGAGGTGTAGAGTCCACAACAATGTCTCCTGCAGGTCTGCTTCATGGATATGTGCTGGGAAGGTCCAAAAATGAGTGGTGGAACCTAAAAAGTGTATGCCAGAGGGATGCAGGGCCTGTGCTAGCAGCTGAGGGATCTGAACTGGAGCCAGGAAGGATGCTCAGGGTAAGGACGAGAGTGCTCCCGAAGGCATCACAGCAACAGTGAGGCCCCAAGCTCCTTCAGCAATGAGGAAAGCCAAGTTCCCACGAAGAAAGCCAACATAACATAACAAGCTTCCCCACTAGGCTGAGCAGCGCACCATCTTCCCCTCTGGAGCCAGAAAGTGATACTCGAGGTGAGGACCAGAGCTCCCCCAAAGTGAGCAATAGCTATTTTCAGCGACAACAAGGTCTCAAGCTTGTCCAGTAACAACATCCAAATTCACCAGGAAGGCCAGCATGACAAGGTCCTTCAGAATAGCTCAGGAGAACCAGCAGCTTCCAACAGCACCTTTTCTCTAGTTCTGCCTCTTATGCTGCTGGCAACAATCCCCTCCACACCCAGCGCCACACTGGTTCAGTTCAGCTGGGTGTTCCAAGTTGACCACCAGTCGGCAATCCACCACAATGTATTTTCTCATTACTATAACAAAATACCTGATACTGGCTACTTATGAAGAAAAGAGATTTTTAAGTGTGCAGTTTGGGAGGTTCAAGGGCATGGCGCCAGCACTGGCTTGACTCTGGTGAGGACCTGTTGGCTGGGTCAAATGGTAGACACCATCATGGTGGGAGAATGCATAGGGGAAGAGACCACATGATGAAATAGAGCCAGGGAGCAGAGAGAAACCCTGCTTGCTCTTTCTTAACAACCTTCTCTTCTTGGGACTAACCGGGATCCCCTGAGAACCACATCGGTCCTTTCTGAGATTCGTGTCCACAGTGATCTAATTACCTCCTGCTCAGCCCTGTATCTTAGAGACCTGTTAGCGCCCAACATCACCACCCTGGAGACCCAAGCTCCACCCCCCAAAGCCCTGGAGACAGACTCAAGCCACATCCTAACCATAGCGTGGGGAAACGGGTTAGCTGAGGACTGGGCGGCTGTCAGCAGTGAGCATGCAGCCATGTGGACACCAAGGCAGGTGGCCAGAAGTAGGCAGAGTAAGGAAGGACAGGTCAGGAAGCAGCATGCAGAGAGGCCAGAGATACCCGAGTGCTCAAGCCAGGCATTGCAAATGTGGCCAATACAGCATTGCGTGGTAAGTATTTTAGGTTTTATAGATTATGCAATCTCCATGTTGTGGTTTTAGTCTATGACGTCTCCCAAATTATCATGTGTTCAGCAATGGGTCTTCCAGAAGGTGATAGGGCCATCGGAGTGCTATATACACTTGTAGATGCACCCATTGATGAGTTTATAGTGGAATGTGCTGTCCAGAGGTGGCCTGGTAGGAGGTGGTCACTGAGGCATGTGGCTACAAGGGTATATTCTTGACCATAGCTCCTCTCCTCCTCCACGCTCTCTGCTGCCCAGCTGCCCTGAGCTGACCATCTTCCCTCTGCCATGCTCTCCCGTCATGCTCCTTCTGCCACAAGCATAGCCAGCCAGGGACTGAATCCTCTGAAGTTTTAAGCCAAAGTAAACCTCTCTTTTAAATTGGAGGTGTCAGGTATTTCATCCTAGAGACAGAGTGAGGGATAAATCCCCAGCTACTTAGCTGTAGCTTGTCAGCAAGAACAATCACAGCCATAAACAGGCGGGGCTGGCTTGTGCCAATACATTTTTATTTTTAACAACAGACCATAGCAAGGATTTGCTGGTGAGCTTGCAGATATCTGGCTCAGAGAGCCAAGGGTTCTCAGGCAGGCATGAGGCAGATGCAGAAGGGGGACAGAGGGACACAACTAGGAGGGAAACATGTTCCCTGAAGGTGAGCTGGGCTCCCCCCTGTGGGCTTTGGGAGTGAAGGGTGGGCTTTGAACAGGCAGGAGTATAGATAGCCAATTGGACAGTGTCTGAAAGGGTCGTCCTGGTGTTGGTGTAGCAGCCAGCCTCAAGGCCAACCAGGAGTCTGTTGCAGTGGACCTTTGCCAAAATAGTGTCATGGGATGAAGAAGAGCGACAGGCCTGGGGGAGTATGACAAGACTTGAGAATATCCTGATTCTAGGCTAGTGCTCAAACTTCTCACTTTTGGATAGACAGGTGGGTCCAGAGAAGAGCTGTACATTAAGTAGTGACTCCCATCAGCTGTGGCACACCCTGCAGGAAGAAGCTGAGCGTCCCCTCACTGGGTCAGTAAAAGCTAAACAGAAGTGGGAGTGGCCTCTCACCATTAAGGATCTCCCTCTATGTCCTGCTGGCCCCTGCTACAGGGGTGCTATATCTGTCTGAATGCTCTGACAATTTCCTACTCACACTTAATCTCTGAAGTTTCACTATCATGTGTGAAGTAGGAGCTTATATTTCTATTCATTTTGCTCACTACAGTATTTAGCCCACTCTTTTCCATGGTTTTATTGTGCACTGTTCTGTAGTCCAAACATATGAAATGGGAAATTCTAGAAATAAGTCATAAATTCAAAGTTGTTCAGTGTTCTATGTAGCATGGCCTGGCCTGGAATACTAATCTTCCCCTTCTCCACAGTATCCACATTGTATATGCTACCTGCCTGATAGTCACTCAGTAGTTGTCTTGGTTATTAGATTGGCTGTGTGGTGGGATTGCAGTGCTTATGTCCAAGTAATACTTATCTCACTTAATAGTGGCCCAAAGCAAAAGAGTAGTGTGATGCTGGCGATTCAGAGATGCTGAAGAGAAGCCATAAAGTGCTTCTTTGGAGTGAAAATGTTCTCAATCTAAGAAAAAATAGTATTCTGGCTTTGCTTATAACTGTGGTATATTCTTGTTTTGATTGTTGTCATTCTCTTATATATAAATTAAACATTGCAATAGGTATGTATATACAGGGAAAGCACAAGATACATGGTTTCGGGCATCCACTGGGAGTCATAGAACTGCCCCTAAAGGGAGACTATGGTTTTATATACATAGTTTGGTTTTTTCTCTTTCTTTCCTTTTTGCTTTCCTCTTTACTGGGGATTGAACCCATGGCCTTACACATGCTAGGCCTGTAGCTGAGCCACATCCGTAGCCCTTCTGTTCTGTTATTTTGAGACAACATCATGCCGAGTTCCCGTCCTGCCCCCCACTTGGGATCCTGTTGCCTTAGCCTCCAAGTAGCTGGGATAAGAGTTGGGAGCCCCTGCACCTTGGTTTGCAATGCCTTTTTATTTAAGGACTCGTGACTTTGTATTTTGCACATCCCTTAATCATTACCTCTTCAAATGCAGTTCTTTTGTCATTTCTTTTGTTCTTATCCTTGGAGCAATTAGTAGACAAAAGCTGATACTTTTCAAACTACCTTTGCTTTATCTGGTTTGCCTTTTTGTTTCTTTTTATTCCTTTGTCTCTACTGCTTTCTGGATAAAATTCTTCACAATTATCTTTCAACTCATGAACGTGATTCCTTTACCCCTAGAACTCATCCAATGCTTTAGTTTTTACATTCCTACGACTTTGCTTGTCAAGGCTGTTTCCAAGCTTGTGAATGCTTGGTGCTTTTTTCTGTTCTCCTTGATTCTTTTCTTTCATGATTTCCTGTTCTTTTAAAGTGTATGCTCCCCTGGGCTGGGGAAATAGTTCAGGGGTCTAAGTGCCTGCCTGGCAAGCAGGGTTGCCTGGGTTTGATCCCCAGTCCCATAGGCCATGCTGGCCCCAGAATCCTGGGTGCGCTGAGCCAACCACTGAAATCAGGTGGTGTGGTGCAGGCCTGTAATCCTAGTGCTGGGAAGGCTGAGACAGAAGGATCATGACAAGTCTGAATTGTGTAGCGAGACCCTGCACCAAAGAAATAAATAGATAATGGTTAAAAAAATAAAATGTGCACTACCCCTGGACTTATCTTTGCACACCCTAAACTAGCCTTGTAAATGTTCATCTCATGTTTGTAGCTGGCTGTGTGCAGACAGACAATGTCTACTCATGCTGACCAGCCAGAGGAAACCAAGGAGAGCTATTGGATATAGCCCATCTGCCCAGCTTGGGAGGCATGGGCTTTGTCACAAGAGAGTGACATTTGTGATCACTGAAATGTCGGAGGCATGGGGTTCATTTGAGGGTACCTGTTTAGCAAGGCATTGAGCCCTTGAGAACTTGGATTTGCTGAGTTCAATCCGAAAGACAGGAGATCTGATTTCTCTCTGGGCAGGGGTTTGTTTATCCTGAATCCAGCGCCAGCAGCCCTATTAGTTTTGAACTGACTTGAATATTTT
Organism: Tympanoctomys barrerae; assembly: GCA_002564285.1. Lineage (NCBI taxonomy): Eukaryota > Metazoa > Chordata > Mammalia > Rodentia > Octodontidae > Tympanoctomys > Tympanoctomys barrerae. Next base: position 4,057 of record NDGN011472156.1, on the reverse strand, counting down.
CCCCCATTTGGGCAGAGCCCCTTCTGTGCCAGGAGAAGGGTATAATAACATACTGTTGAGGCTGTCCCTGGACGAGGGCTGGGCATTATTCATTTTTCCTCCCTTCACCCACCCTCCACCACACTGCTTAATAAAAGTTTATTGATTTGTACTGTGAAATGGGTGTTTAATCTGTGAGTCATGTTATAAATAGTTTGTATGTCTTAACCGCATATTCAGATGCGTGTTGCAACTGCTATAGAAGCCTGGGTCCTAACTGAGCTGTGGCTGTTGCTCCCAGGGGTACAGGGACCCTGCTGAAACTGCTCCGGGGCCACAGAACATTGTCCCATGCCAACTTCCCTTGTGCATCGTGTCTGTGTACTCATATAAACACACAGGAAAGTACATAAAGAGTAAAAATGCAACACTGTAATGTAATGTGTATGATATATTACGTCTATTTTGTAAAACCAAATATTACAAAGGGCCATTAACGTATTAAACCAACCCCGCCATGATGTCCACCACACACTCTCTTCCTTCTCCTACATCTCAGGTTAAGAAAACGGCATTTGGCTTCCACTGAGCTTTCAGCATCTCTCAGTGTTTGCTATAGCAAGAGTCATCGTTGCATGTTGACTTCGCCATATATTATTTTTACAGTGTGTGAATACATAGCAATCCTTGCACAAGACTTCCAGGATCGCTGTTTTATAACCATCAACTGACGTGTTAACACTAACCTCGTTGGCAAGAGAGCTGATCGCTGGAGACACGTCATTAGCCAATGGATTGTTGAATGCGTGACTGGCACACGCAGTCCACGAGCTGGGAGTGAGCCTCAGAGGCCTCTGACACGGCTAAAGCACAGCCAGCTTGCAAGGTCCTGGGAGAGCAGGCAGAGAGCAGAGCAGCTTTGTAAAGGGCGCTTGGCAGTGGGAAGGTGCAGAGTGACGCGCCACGGGCAGCTCTCTCCCCAGACACCGGTGAGCAGGTCTGCCGTGGAGGGCTCCACGACTACAGTGGGGCTGCAGTCAGGAATGGCTACTCAGCAGAGGGCGGTAGGTAGGAGAGGTGGATATGGGATGAAGGAAAGAGAAGAAATAGGGAGCAAATGAGCAGAGAGAAGGAGCAGGAAGGGAGCAAGTGAGATGGCAAGAACAAGTGAGCGCAGGAGAGTGTCGGGGAGGAGGGGAAAGGAGCAAAGAGCTTATTGCAAACGGGCTGAGGGACGCCTCCTTTCTTTGAGCCCCATCTAAGCCGGGTCCACGTCTGTGCGCCCAGCCTGTGTGCCTCACACAGAACGCTGGGCTCTGCATGGACACAGCGTCAGGAATTGGGGGGGTGCTAATTCAGCCCTTATGTGGCTGGTGCTCACCTGGACGCTGTGCTTTGCCCCACTGAGTTCTACCTACCAGAGGTCTCTGATTTGCTGGGTTCTTTACCTTTTTCCTGCCATGGGATGGATCTGCTCCCTGTTCTGAGCATCTAGTCTGCTCCAAGGGAAGTCGAGGTATTTTCCTGAGAAATTCCAGAAGGAAACCCTTCTAACTTCTTGGTTACTTTTGAGTGCTGGCCTTTGAAATGTGGAAGCTGCTCAAGCTCTGAAAGGGGCTATTTTTCTGAAGAGGGCTTCAAATCGAGGGGGAGGAGAACTCCTAGTGAGTGGGGAAGGGGACCATAAATGAGGAAAATTAACTTGGAGGAAGGATTTATTTTGGTTCACAGTTTGGGGGTTCAGCCTGCGTTGCTTGAATCCATTGCTGTGGGCCTCTCTAGTGAAGCAGAACCTCATCATAGCAGAGTTGGTTGTAGATAATTCATGCTCACGCCCGGTGGTCACATCATGGTGTCCGAGGAGCAGAGAGAGTACCGGTCTGGTCCTGTCCCCTTCAAGGGCACAGCTTCAGTGCTGTAACTTTATTCCACTAGGCCCCATCTCCTAAAGGCTCCACACATGGGCCTTGGGGGACGCATTTGAGGTCATAGTGTCCAAGGAAATTCCACAGCGAGTGCCCACACGCCTGCAAGCTGGCCTGCAGGGTCACCACGAGCCACACACCCAAGGGTGCTGCCACAGCAAGTAGACAGAGATCTTTGCGGAATTGCAGACATACTTTGCCTCCTGAACCTCTCCTTTACCTCCCTGTCCCACAGATACAATGACAAGGAGAAATAACTAGCATTCTGTTACCATGGAAGCACCTATCTGTGTTGGCAAAGGGTGGCTGACAAGGGGGGGGACCTTGAAAAATGGCCCCCATCTTTTTCTTATTGATTTAAAGCTGGTTGTCCAAATATTTGTATCACTTGAGGCACAAGCCAAAAAATTCATCACATTTAGAATGCAATTTTATTATCCAGTACAAACATTGTCTGGTACAGTCCTCAATTTATCTGCAAATAATGTCAACAATAGAAATTGGAACTAGAAGGGGGTGAGTGTGTTTGTTTAAGGCACACATATGCTGCACACCTGGGGTCTGGTGACACACAAGAGGGCCGCAACACAATTCCCACCCTGGTGCAATTTATTTTTCAGAGGGGAACGCACATGTGAACAAAACTTACCAAAATAATTCTTGGTTCTGGCACGTACTGAGCGGGGGCACACATGGCGGCCACGCTTGGGAGTGCCAAGGGAGCAGCGGTCTGGGGGTGTCACCGGGCTGCACCGTGGCACATAAATCAGCCATGGGAAGAACTGTGTGCTGAGAGGTGCCACATCTGTGACAGGGAGGGAGGGAAGAGAGGGCGGGCAGGAGCGCAGGTCTAGAGAGGACCCTAGTGCCTGAAGCTGTTGGAGGATGTCGAGCAGGAGGACAGGCATGTGTTGTGTTGTGTTTTTAGTTTGATTTCTGTTTTCCAAATAGTACCTTACCTAGGGTGGGGAGAATATATTGGAGGGGGCCAGAAAGGGAGGAGGGAGACATTCAGGAAATCCTGTGGCTCTAATGTTTGTGACTCGTCAAATGTCATGTATTGGAGTGGAATCCTCAGTGGTTTTGAGATGTGGGACAGCTAGGAGGAGATTAGGTCATAAAGCTGGGGTCCTCCTCAATGCAATTAGTGCCCTTAAAAACAACAAAAGAGGCCCCAAAGAGGTGAAAATGAAGGAAAAAGGCACCATCTATGAAGCAGAATAGCTCTTACCAGACACCTAATCTGTTGGTATCTTGCTCATAGACTGCCCAGCCGCCAGAATGGTGATAGGTACATTTCTGTTGTTTATAAGTCACCTAAAGTATTTGCTTATGGGATCCCTAAGTGACTAAGGCAGAACGCCTCAGCTTGGCAGCAGTGAGAAGCCTGAGATTTGGCACACAGTAGTGGCTGAGAAATTAGGGACAACAAATAGAGGCAGGACTGGTGGTACTGGTGGCTGACTGGACTAGGGACAGAAAAGGAAACTGAGGATACAAAAGTAAATCTGCAGCTTTGAACAGCAGCCACTAGCAGGTTAGTGGTGCCATTTGCTGATCTGAGGAAACCTGTGGGGTGACTGAGGGAGGACGCTGGGAATTCAACTTTGTGAAAATTCTGAGTTTGAAGCACGTAGTGGACGCTGTTGTACGCTACACAGATGCCCCTTTAAGACTAAGGCACTCCTTCTCCTGTTGCCAGCGGTGGTGGTTTCCCTCAGAAGGTCTGTCCCCACACACTGCTCTCAGTGAGTGGCCGCTCAGGATCACACCCCTGCCTGTGGTGTTCGAAGCCTCGCCTCCTCGTTCTGGTTTGGGGCAACTCGGAAGGCCTTTCCCAGGCCACAGCTCCCTGTGCTCCTGGCCGAGCTCTTCCTGGGACTGCATCTGGGTTCCCTAGCTCCCATCCCAGGTGTCTTTCCCTCTCTATCGTGGTATTCTCGAGGGCATCATGGTGTTCGCGGTGAACCTCTTGTGCACAGACCTCCATCTCAGAGGCTGGCTTCTGAGGCTGTGGAGTAAGGCAGTTGGTTCTTGGACTGGCCTGAAAAAGCAGACCCTAAAAGAAGACTTCGAGGTAGCAGGAACCCACCAGCTGGACACTAGAACCTGGCTCAGGAGGCAGAACTGTGTCTTTTTTTTTTTTTTTTTTT
>NDGN011472152.1:0-12484 GCA_002564285.1 Tympanoctomys barrerae | reverse complement strand
CCAACACTTGAAAGAACTTGATCCTCCCTAAGGAGATTTCAATTAGCTAATTGATAATAAAAAGGCAAAGGAAATCCTGTAGTGCTGCCTTGTAAATTTACATCTTGTGTGCTGACTGGGCTAAATGACTTTACAAAGAATCTTCATCTTCCGTCTTCTAAGCGTCTATGATTTGCTGCGACTAGACCCTCTTCCTGTCTCCTTCCCTTGCCTTCTGTCAGGTTTGTAGCACGTTTGCAAATGCATACTGAACCAGGCTGTAAAATAGTCAGCAGCCATCCAACCTTCTTTGTAAAATGACATTTTAGGGCCAGTGAGATAGCTCAGAGGTCTAAAGTGACTGCTTAGGAAAGCTTAGGCAAGCCCAGGGACAGTGGTTTGAACCCCAGCACCACATGCCATGTGAGCCCCACCCTGGGGTGGGCTGAGCAAGCCATCAATAAATAAATAAATAAATAAAACTTTCTAGCTCATTTCTATACATAGAAATTATAACTGTTTTGGTGAATTAGTACATACAGATGCTGCATCGTGATCATTTGTAATCTCCCCTTTTTTAAAAAAAAATGTACCTTTGAAAACAATAAAACTATGAGCTGGCCAGATAGCTCAGCAGACTAAAGCATCCTCTTAGACAGAGCACAGGGGCCAGGGCTCGATCTCTGGCACCACAAGCCATGCCAGCCCTGCTCCTGGGGTGCTATGAGACAGAGATTGAGACTGAGTGAGGTGGCGTGCACCTGTAACCCAGTGCTTGAGAGACTGAAGACGGGAGGATTTGTGTAATGAGACCCTGTTGACCCTGTTCTAAATACATAAAAGAGAAAGAGGAAAAAAAATAAAGCTATTCCAAGTTATGTAGTTATTTTACATTTGTGCTCCTTCATGTTTCTTCAGTGATTGTGTAGGCTTAACTGTGACCTGGTCCCATGTGGTAATTAAACCCAGTGACCACTGGTTTAATTAAACCTGCCCAGCTCAGAGAGGTGCTATCTAGAACAAGCACACTGAATTTAATTGGAGCACAAGTGCCAGGGTATTTCATATTAAGAGTCATATTTGCAATTAATAACCTACTAAGTAACAGCAACAATCAGTTAATTCAGTGTGAAGCGTGCTTCTGAGTAATCAGGCACTGACACTGTAGATGGCTGGCTGGTTATGACATTGCTTCATCGGTATTTTAGGTATCAATCATCCAGGTTTATCGAATAAACACGGAACACTGGAGAAAGCAGCTCATCTGGCAAAGCTACTTTGAAAGTCTGAGAGGGAGGAAATCTAGGTCACAGGGCTTCTACCCGCAGCCGCCTTTCTCACGGCTGGCAGCTCTCTGTGGCCTCTGACCATTCCTTCCCAACACCACCAGACAATGCTACAAGGGCCAGCTTATTAACACCTTCTTTCTCTTGCCTTTAAATTTACTGATTTAATTACGAGAATTTTCAATGACAAATGTGCAAATACAAGGCATCCGTTTTCATATTTCAATTCTCAAAAGCAAGCTCAAAATAGTTCTGAAATGAATGCTGTTGTGAACTATTATTTCATTTCAAATAATCAGTACAAGGAAGGGTAACTGAAAATCTTTTTTAATTCATTTATTAAAAGTAATTTTTGAGGGAGTTTCTTTAATTAAACACTGCTAAGGAGGAAGAAATTGTGGGTGAAAAGATTTATTTTTATATTTCTATGGTTGCAATACACTGTTGTAAGTCAGTGTTTTTACCATGTTTATCATTCATGATGTAGACAGATTTATATGACCAAAATTCCCAAAGTGAATAAAATAAAGCAATTTGAAAGGTGTAGACAAAAACATATCCTCAGCACAACTGCCTTTGTCACCGCTGTGCATGAAGGCTGACATCAACCCGCAACAGAAAGTGTTGCAAAGGAGGAACAAGGAATTAAACAATGCCAAGGGATCCATGGGGATCACTCACTCCATGTCCCCGGCACTTTTATTTTCTTTCTCTTTTATTTTTAATGTATTTGATTGTTGCAGGGTCGCACTGCACAGCTCTAACTCAGGGTAATACCCCTGCTTTCAGTCTCACCAGCACAGGGATTACAGGTGTGTGCCCCTGTGCCTAGACGCTGGCTGACTCACCCTGCCCTGGGGTGGGGATGGCACCGCATGTGGTGCTGGGGATTGAACTGTGGTCCCTGAGCTTGCCTAAGCAGGTGTTTTAGTCTGCTGAGCTATCTTGCTGGCCTCCCCAGTGCTTTTCCTAATGCCCTTTTCTAATCAATCTACAATCTATATGTATACAACTACATCAGACTTTTTTCAATTTATTTATTTATTTAAAAGTATTTGGTACAGGGTGTGCAGGGTCTCAGGTTCTCACTATGTAGATCAGAGTGGCAGTGATTCTTCTGTTTTTGGCCTTCCAAGTGCCAATATTACAGGAGCGTGCCACCACGCCCAGTCTCAATAGCTGTCTCAGCGGGCCCCAAGAGCGGGGCTGGCACGGCAGGCAGACAGCTGTGCTCTGCCTAATACATGTTTTCATCCACAGAGCCATCTGGCTGGCTTTTTTTTTATCAATTTAGGTTGTTTGCTAACTCTTCTACCTCATATAGCTTTTGGCATGATAATAGTGACTCTTCAACTGATCATTACATGAAGACCAACATTAACTGTTCATAAAGAATGTCCACAAATGTTTTTTTTAAATATATTTTTCAGTCATAATCATCTGTGGAAAAGAGAGCTATTTATTTTTGTGTTTAATTATTACCATGTTACTATGATTGCCTGTATTCTCCAAAGATTTCAGTTGATGAAGAGACATAACTACGGAGCTTAAGCAAGCAGTCTTATCCAACAACTTCTAACTTCTAGCCTTACTATGCAGTTGGACTGATCATTTGATTCTAAAGATCAGCTATAAGACCAGTTCTGTCAATATGATTCCAAGTCAATTCGAATATGTGGCATGCTATTTCTTGTACACGCATATGCATGAAAACTGAAAATACGAGATTAAAAAAGTTAATTATCTCTCATATTTCAAAAGACATTAGAATGTCTATGTTGTGGTCAAAAATGATGTTTTCATCACATGTGTTTATTGGAGGTTACGAGTTTCAATAGAATCAGAGGAAAGGCAGGAAGAAAAGCCTTCAGAGAAGTGACTACACACACAATAGATAGAAAAGGGCTCAAATCTTTTTGAAGGTTAGAAGTAATCATAAATGCTACAAAGGTTTCTTGAGCAAAGAAAATAACTCGTGAAAAATTCTACTAAAGTTCATAAGTATTTTTATAAAACTATAATAGAGTTTTTGTGGTGTTTTTTATTTTTATTTTACTTTTTTTGTGGAACTGGGAACTGAACTCAGGCCCTTGTGCTTGCCAGGGATGCACTTATTCCACTGAGCCATCTCCCCAGCCCCTATAATAGAGTTTAAAATTAGAAAGTTTGGAAGACGTAGGTGGAATTGTTGGTAGGAGTCAGTTTTGTGGAGTATCTTGCATGTTAAATTGAGCAAGAAGACTTGACTGAATATTTTTTCAAGCAAAGTTCATCACAATAACACTACTAACTCCGATGTGTTTTTCTCCCCATTGTTGCCACAACATAAATTTATGAACTTACAGTTCTTTTCTTCAGAAGTCTGAATAAGCTCAAAGGTGTCAGTGAAGCCATGCTCCTTTCTTGAAGCCTTAGAAAGATTAGACCATTTAGTTACTGGCAAAATTCAGTACCTTGTGGCTGCAGGATGGAGATATCTTCTTTCTGACTGCTGTTTCAAAGCTCTTCTTGGCTTTGAGAAGCTACCTGTGCGCCTGCGCGTGAGCCCATCTTCAGAGACTCCTATTGCCTTCCTCCACATGGAAGGCCAGTGGTAGGCTGCTGAGTCCTGCTCACAGTCCTCCTTCTTTATCACAAGTCTGGAAATATTCTTAGTTTTCAGTGACTCAGTGATTGTACTTTACCCTCAGAATGATTTATTGCATTTCCTTTGCTTAATGCTAATCCAATTAGCAAACAATGTTAGCTGCAAAATTTATTTGTTTTTTCATGTAGCATAACATGATCACAGGTTTCAAGGAGTAGAACACAAACTCTTTTGAACTGTCATTATTCTGTATACAAAAGACTAACATCCATCCCATGCAAAAATGCATTCACCTCAAGATTTCCAAGGGTGTCGTCTTATTATACCATCAACTGAGAGTCAAAAATTCTAATTCTAATCACCTCACTCATCCTTATTTTAGCATCTAAATTATTTAAATCAGATATAAGGCAGGTAACTGACATACAATCTTTATGATGCAAAATTCTTCACACTATGCAAGTCTCAAAAAAGGAAAACAACAAGCTATCTGCTTGCAAAATACAATGAGAAATCAGGTACAAGGTGAAGCTTACATGGATTCCATTTTAAAGTGGAGGGAGGAAAAGGCAAATGGAGACCCAAAAAAAGGACCTTAGATAATACCTAAATTTCTGTGAACAGAATGTGGGCAAAAATACAGGCATAGAAGATGCTCCTGGTGGGGTGCTGTGAGGGAAGGAGCCTAGAGGAAAGACTGTCATGGCTGCATGGTGACAAAGAGCTGAGGCCCGTGTCCTCTACTCATGAGGAAAACAGAAATTGTGAAGACCAGACCTTTCTCTGAGATTGGTTTTTTTAAAAAGGTTGAAAACTAAGGCCAATCAAATATTGTATAAGAAGCACACATAGGTAGAAGGGAGGTCCAACTTAAGGATTTCTATTACTGTGCTGACTTGGAAAATAGAGCTAGGAACCAAGCAGTGTGGACACTTCCTCAAAGATAAATTGTCCAGGTTTTAGAAAGGCAACGGAGCAGGTATGAGCCTCACGTGTGTCTACTGTGATACAGAAAATAATGCTTTTGTATCTGACTCATTGATGTTTTTACAGTTGCTTTGAAGAGTTCTTATTGCTTCAGCAATGTGTCTTTATCTAAACTAAATTTCTTACAAAATAACTAAATGACAGCAAGTGGACTAACCATGCATAGGCATATGGAAAGTCTAATAAATGCACTTTAAATTTATTGCATAAGCTTATGTTAGATGAAATTGCATACCAGTTCTTCAAAACTGCAATTGCTTTATTGCACTGGCATGATTTGGGGGATCAAATTTAATCCTATGTCTACAGGTTCACGTAGAACATGCTACATTAGCCAACAATAAGGATAAACAGAGCTGGAATTACTTCTTACAAACATACTTAATTGCAGCGTATTTCCATTGTGTGCCCTCACCAAGCAGCAGCGGAATGCATTTAGTACATCCTGATGAAATGTACTGAATGTAGTATAAATCAGCATTTTTTCCTATTATGTATGTCTCCAAGATTTTCAGCAGAACATAAAATAACATAGGCATAAGGAATATTTCCACACTCTTCAATGAAGCCAAGAATTTCAACATATATTTAAAATATGCTCATTTTCATAAAACTAAAACATTTTCACTCAGTGTATTTTGATGCAAACGGTTAAGGAGCAGAAAAAACTGATGACCCCAGTTTTATTTCACACAATGTACATTATCACTTGAAAGTACAGACAAAGATATTCTGTAAGCTAGTGATGTTTTGTTAATCTTCATTGAAAAGTAACCCCCAAATAAAATAAAATAGCATGAAATAAGACCCGACCATGAAGAATAAAGAAATACAGTCACAGTTGGCCAGTGCACAGGTGCCTGCTGAATTCTGCCCCGTGTCCGACCTCCTGGAAGCACACCCTGGTGAAGAGGCGGAAGGACGCCAGCAGGGGCTCCTCCAGTGAGGTGCTTCTTTGCGCAGCTTTCCCGTCAGCTATGCTCCAGTACTGGGCACCCATCTAAGAAAACAACCGAGGACGAGCTTTCAGCAGAAGCTGTCGTGTGTTTCTGTCCAGCGTCTGCACAGCTCCGGCCCTCCCTTCTGGGCTTTCCTGTGGACGCCGCTCCTACTCCAGCCCCGTCTCTGTCTGCTCTGTTGCCTGCCCTTGGATCAGGCCCACCCAAAGCGGTCTACTCTCAGCCTCCAAAAAGCTGTTGGTGCCAATCAGTCCAAGAAGAACCGTCAAATGTACATACAACTCCTCTGCAAATCCTCAAGGGGCATCAAATATGCGAGCAACCTGACCATGAAATTTCCAGCTTCTTGCTTTGGTGCTGTCGTCATGCACTGTGTGTTCCTTTTTCCCTCTGTACCACGACAGCAAGTAGAGTGGGAAAGAAGAAAAGAGCCACCTGTTTATTCTGTGTTTTTCTTCATGAGCGCTTCGTGACATTGACAAAGCTTCCAGGTATAAGGAGCAATTCTCAGCAGAACCAAGTGGTAGTTACTGGTATCATCCACCCGTGAAAGGTGGTAGCCTGGAGCCCATAATACATCAGCTGTTAAACCTTACTTACTTCAGAAATCTCTTTTCTGTTATTGGGATCAAAATCACTGATGTTGAAAACCAAGCTTTGCAGCCCGGGGAGTGGGAGGAGTAGATCACGGCTTCCAGCCACAGTTAAGCAGGAGGAAGAAGTTGTGCTGCTGCACAGTGAAGGAGTCTTGCTTTAGTTGCAATTCTACAACTCTCCCCACTTCTGCAATTTGCAACTCAGCTTCTCCCCTGGCGTCGTCTGGGTCTGAAGGAGAACTACATCATGGGTGTTTTGTCCTGTGAGGCCAATAAGCCCTTCTTGCTTCCAGCTGTGGGACGCCAGTGGTCTGCCAGCCGGAGGAAAGTGAGTGTGACATTTTATTTGGAACTCCCTCCACGTCCACCTTCTGAGCACTAATGTAAGGAGAATTATTATTATCCTGTACATCATTTCCTAGAATTTAATACACAGAATGAGGCATTTCAGAAGGCCTTGTTTTTCTGTTATACACAACTCCCTCTATTGTTTCTTGTGTAAGTTATTCGGGGTGAATACTTTCAGTTATTCAGCAATATCACATGATTCTTGTACAAGTTTTATGACTTTAGGTGGCAAAATTAAGCTAAACAAAACAAGAGGAAGACTGTGCACGTGCACAGGACGCGTTTCCTAGCTCCAGGCGTGGCACAGCTGCCGGCCTTTCCATTTTCGGAGGATGTCCAGCTGTGGTCCGTGGAAAATGCATGTGTCTCTCTGCTTTGGATCCAATTCACAAAACAGAAGAATGTGGTAGGAGGGAAGAAATCCCTGGTTTTTGTCTTAATTCTTCAGAAAAGAAAGCTTTCTAATAAATTCCCTAGATGGAGGAGATAATTAAAAAAGAAATCAAGAAAGTATTTAGTGAAATGAATTGAGTAGTAGAATTGAGAGAAATCTATGAACAGGAAGTACACTGGTCTCAGAATTTTAAACATACGGAGTAGTAAAGTTTATCCCAGACATGCTGACATTGCCATCATATTTACAATTATAGTATATTAAAATAAAGTCCTGATAGTGAGACCAGAGATAGACAGACGGCAGGCAGCTAGTGCCAGGATCTGAGTAGACTGAGACAATTCTGGGGAAACTGGAGGCTGAAGGAGAGAGGCTGCCCCAGGTCCTCCAGAAGCTGGGCAGGGAAGTGCGGTTTAGCCTCAGAGGCCTGGTGGCAAAGGGCAGGTGCTGAGTCAGCTGAGATGAGCCCTGGAAGCGTGGGGCGCAAGGCAAGTCTGCCCCCCCAGATGTCAGAAGCCTGGCCAAGGAAAGCCGCAACCCTGGTCCATTTTTGTGTGGGCGCCAGCCCAGCCCAATAAAATGCATGTAAACCTTTGGCCAAGGGCTGCTGCTCAGCATCCTCCTGTGTAGCACCTCGCAGGGAGGAAGAGCACTTCCTTGTTCTTTCTAGTAAACTGCATGGTTCACTCCCCAATTACCTCTGTGGACTTCACACTTCATCTTCTGCAGTGGAGGAACACAGAGGGAAGAGTCACCGTTGCATGTCCCGGATGTTGATAATTTTTAGTTATTCATAAGCAAAGACCTAAATATCATATTTCAAAAATAAGACGCAGTATAGTTCCAGAAGGCATAAGAAAAGATTTCTCATATTTTCTGCTGTATTCTTTTAGAAAATCAAGACATAAAATAACTTCCAACATAACAACCTATTGCAAAAAATATAATCTTCTGAATAGACATTTCTCCAAAGAAATACAAATTGCCAATAAGTACATGAAGAAAAAAGTTCAACATTTTTAGCCATGAGGGATTTGCAAATCAAAACAACTATGAAATCCCACCTTTCTGGAGAAGGAAGGCAATTCTCAGGAACACATAAGACAGCAAATGCCGGTGAAGATGCGTCAGAACAGGAATCCATTTCTATGCTGCTGGTAGGAATATAAACTAGTACAACCACAACAGAAATCAGCAGAGAGATTCTACAAAAATGCAATGCAAACATTCTATTTGACCCAGCTACGCCTCAGTAGTGTTCTCAAAAAGTTAGAGTCATTACACTACGGTGCTGTGGACGTGCCCATGTGCACAGCGACGCAAGTCACAGAGGCTAAGCTCTGGGAACAGCGCACGTGCCGTCAAAACACAAAGGGACTGAGCATGCTGTACACACACTGTGGTGGTTGATACATTGTGTCTACTCAATGTGTTGGAAGCTCCTCTGCCCTGGGGCATGGGGGGACCCCTCTAGGGCAGGGGGAACCCACCCCAAAGTGGCTCAAAGCAAAGAGGGCATATAAAGAAGTTGAGGAAGGCTGCTTGTCCCCCTTCCTGGAAGGAGCTTGATCTCCGCAGTCCCACCACTTCAGAGGAGCTTGGGACTTTGCAGCCAGCATAGAAGGAAGAGAGAGAGGCTCGGTGGATGCCGCGGCTGCTGCGCCTCCTCTACTCTTCCTTCCTTTCTGCCATCATGAACTGCTGCCCTTTGCCTTGGAGCCAGAGGAGGATGGACTGAAACCTCCACTAACTGCGAGCTAAATAAATGTTTCCTTCCTTCATTTTGAGTGCTGGTATTTTGTCCCAGCAATGAGGAAAAGTAGCTGACACACATAAGAAGCAGAAATTTACTCAGCTATGAACAAGGGTGAATTCACAGTCATTTTCCCAAAAGAAGATGGATGAGTCTTGCGCCCATAATGTTAAATGCAGTAACGTGATATAAAATGGTTTCTCTCATATGAAACCTCAAAGTATAATTATAGGAGTAATACAGAGATAGTTGCAAACAGGGAGGCAGAATTTTTGGAGATTAAAAAGGGGGAGGAGGCAGAGTAGCAAGTAGGAGTAACAAGATAAGAAATGATTAAGGCATACTATGCATGAATTCAAGCCCCAGTTCCACAAAAACAAAAACAAAAAAAAAAGAAAGAAAAGAAAAGAAAAAAAGCGGGGGCTGGGGAGATGGCTTGGAAGCTGGGGTGATGGCTCAGTGGAATAAGTGCTTCTTTGGCGAGTGCAAGGGCCTGAGTTCAATCCCCAGTTCTGAAAAAAAAGAAAAAGAAAGAAAAAGACACGATATGCATATATGCAAATTATCCAGCAGAAATGTAAATAATATGTGCGTGTGTATAATGAAACATAATCTTAAAATGTAGAAATAAGAATTATTTGTAAGTGGTGTTCTGTTACTCAAACTCAAATATTTAAATATAGAATAATTTATTATGTAGTCTCTAGGGCAGGAAGGAGTGTTCGGTGATTAAAAATGAGTTTAACAAATACAATTGACAGGAAAAATACACAAGACAAGGTAACTGTGGAAAACAAGATCCATAAATGCATATATTTGGCAAATTTTCTGAAGTGTATATGAATATGCTGTGCAGCATCTGTAGGCTTTATAAATTTTGCCTTAGAGGTATTTTTATTTTCTTTAGTTTTTTGTAGTAGTCTTCAAATTTTCTACCAAAGTTTGTATAACCAGAAAACAAGCACAGACATTAAAGCTTCAAAGGCTTCATGCCTAAAACACCCATCTAAAAAACTAATGTAAAATGGGATACTTACCATTCAAACAATGCTTTAAGTAAACCATTACAATGCACTTACAGACATGAAAGAAAAAAGCCATAAATTTAAGACCGATAAATTGGACTTGACAATAATTCATAATCTATGTTAGGAAATTTTTGGTTAAATAAAACAATGGGTCTTAGATTCAGTGGCTGGTCTATTAAAAACCAAATATCAGCCTTTATGATCAAGTGAAAAAAAATCTCATAGCTTTTGAAAAAACATTTGAAACTTGAATATTTTTCTATACCTGTAGACTATGATGTCCCACAGCATTAATTTAATGACTTATGCACTCAATAGGCAAATGTGTGTATTCACGTAAACCATGCAGGGACCAGTTCCATCCAAGAAAGAAACGCTGGCTTTAGTTCTGTAGTGTCGTTGCCATGGCTACAGCTCCCCAGAGAAGGAATTCAAACTTTCTGTGAAAAGCAGTATTTATTTTTAAATAAGCACTTCAGTGACACCTTCATCCTTGCAAATGTGTAGCTGAATGTTTTATGCATGAGAAGTAAAAGATTGCAATCTTGTCGAGGGTCCATAGTCCAAATCAAACAGAAATCTGAAGACATTCACCTTTCGTTCTGAGTGATAACATGTTTTCACATGTACTTTTGCATAATTGCCATCATTTTCTTCTTTAATTTAACTGAGAATTCTCCAATTCTCCACACCCTTTTTCCCACTTGGCCTCGGAGCACACGGAAGAACTGAGATTATGCAAACCCAGCACTTGCAGGTTCCTAAAGTGAAGAGCAAACAGACGGCGAAAGCCAAGAACGCGGCGAGGAGGGGCTCCTGGTTACTATGGAATCACCAGCGACTCCCGAAAAGCTTGCGTCAACACAGCTTTTCAGATGACCAAGGAGTGCTCTGAGAGGCTTCCCTGTGAAAACAAGTAAATGAAAAATCTCATTTGGAAAATCTGAAGCACAGATGGCAACTGACACGCTGGTTAAACACGTGGTGCCAGCCCACAGGATGGGCACCGTAACTGCACTCAAAGTTTATTTTCTTCAGGGCTTTCTTTCCTTTCTTCCCCTAATTTTTCAGAAGCACAAACCAGATTTATGGCCTTTGACCATTTTTAGAATTAAGGAATCCATTGCGACGGCGATTAGGTGAGGGCTTCCGATCAGCTGTGCTCCAGCACTGTGCAGGGAGCTGCCAGGTCTTCCACTGCTCATTTTCATTCTGCACATTGCACGCGTTCTTCTTCTAGTGGAGGTGAGATTGAGGGGTCAGAAAAACTCATCTCAAGTTGCAACTCTGACACAGACCCATGGTTTAGCCATGGGCAAAGGTTGACCCACGCTGAAGCTAAGACCCCTAACCAAGGAACAGAGGGTGGAATACTGACCCAGAGTAAGTGCTCTGTGGAATGCAATAAGGACGTAGCTGAAGTTTCTGGAATACAATGAATATGCAAATGCTAGGGCCGGAGGGCCTCACTTGCCCTTCTTCCTGTTTTAGTTTTTGGAGTAAGCTCTTTGCCACTTAGTCCTGTGGACACCATGGGAAGATAAGAGGGAGGAGCAGGGTATAGATGCAGCACAGGGAAGGCAGAAGCAGGGAGAGGGAGAAGGAGAGGAAGAGAAAGTCAGACAGACAGAGAGGCAGAGAGATAGACAGCAAAACAATAGATGAATAATGATGAAGTCTTCTAAAGCTGATAGTCTGTACTTTTTTATTGTTTCCAAGACTGATTCCAGATAGGCTCTACTTATATTGAACTTTAAAACAATTGAAAAACACATGCACTGACACAGGCATAGACAAGCACACATTTAGAGAAAAAGAAAACTATTAAAGAGTAGAATTCCTTGAGGAAAAACAGTAGGGAAAACAAAATAAATACATGGTAATTAAATAGAGTGTCCAGTTATTTTTCCCCTCCTTAATTCCAAAGTATGACAGGATCACATCTGATCTTGTGGGGGAGGAAGCCGGGTTACCCAGCTCTCCTCAGAATGCCATGTGCAGGGCTGCCACATGCTCGCTAACCACAAAGAACTCAGGACAGGGCTCCACTTGTGTTCTCAGTCACGTTGTGGTGGGAGAAACATTTTCCTGCACTGAATCAGTCAGAGGGACAAATCACAGCCTGAAAGAATAGTTTCCTTCTAAAGAAAAGTCCTAAATTTATCCTGATGAAACCTTTGCCTAGCTTTTTCTACTTTATGGTACATACTGTTGAACTTTTAAAAATTTAGATATTTTTTCTATTCAGTAAACATGGCTAGATGGGACCCATCTGCTGTCATTTCTTCAGTGAAGAAAACATATTTACCAACCTTATTCATTGAGTATCCTGGTGCTAGGACAAAAATGCCAGCCACCTGGAATCAAAGTAGGAAAGATTTCTTTGGGTCACAGACGTGGAGTGTTCAGGACATCCTTGGCTATCTCTGTGCAGAAATGGCCCAGGGGAAGGGCCTGGAGGAAGACGATTGTCAGCTGACAGCAGCTAGTGGGAAGTGAGGAGCCATCCAAGGGCATACCTTCCCACGTCATCCAAGGGCATACCTTCCCCTCGCAGGGAAATGTAA
>NDGN011472151.1:0-15811 GCA_002564285.1 Tympanoctomys barrerae | reverse complement strand
AAAAAAAAAAAAAAAAAAAAATTAGAGTGGAACCCTGCTCTGGAATCCCTAGGGGCAAATGGAGTGGACTGGGTTCTCATTTACCCAGTGACTGCCGTGGTGCCCGGGTCCACGAGCAGCATGAACGTGGAATTTTATGCGAATAGCACCTGGGAGAGCTGTGTGAGATACCATCTTTCATCTCACAAGTATGCTTTGTGATATTCCATGTTGTCAGAAGGGATACTCACATTAGTAGCCTGTGATAGCTGAAAAGGGCTTTTCACACACAGTATTTCATCCTCGTGTGAGGAGGGTGGCGTTGCTAACTCCTTCAGCGATGAGGACACGTGCCGAACTGCCGTTCAAAATGCTGTCCACGGCAGAAAGTAGCAGTATGCACCAGAAGCTTCTTAGAAAGGCTCAGCCCTCACCCAGACCCCCGAACTGGGGTGCATGCCCCCATGACCTTCAGCTTTCACAGCTCCCCAGGGGGCTGCGGTGTACACTGGGCTTCAGAAGCACTGCCCTGGGACGCGGAGTAGTTGGCAGGAAGCCGAGTACAGACCAAGGCTGAAACCCTGAATGCAGAGGATAGGGGAACTTGCGTTTGTTCAGTGTGGAGTAGGCGTTCAGCCTCTCTGAGGTTTGGTTATTCATTTTACACAATAGGCATGCTAGCTACTTGGTGGGCACTTGTAAGAATCAAATGACTGGGGCTGGGGAGATGGCTCAGTGGAATATGCACTTCCCTGGCAAGCACAGGAGCCTGAGTTCAATCCCTGGTTCCTGGAAAAAAAAAAAAAAAAGAATCAAATGACTTAGGTAGGGTACATGCTTAGTAAACTGTCAAATATCAAATTCTACATGCTTTGTTTTTACTGTTTACTATTATTTTTGTTTTTAATACTATAAGTATTATAATTATACTATTATTTAACTGTAGTTTTATATGATTATTATTCTATTTCTTTTTTTCTGTATTTAGAACAGGGTCTACAGGGTCTCACTACACAGCTTGGACTCATAGTGATCTTCCTGTTTTTCAGCCTCCCAAGCTCTAGGATTACAGGAGCTTGCCACCATACACAGTCTCAGTGTGCCGCAGAGGTGAAGGTAGGGGTGGGGAGCTGGCACAGATCAAACCTCAGGCCCCTCTTTCTGCCTAAGCAGGCACTTTAATCCACTGAGCTATCTGGCCGGCCCTATTATTATTATTATATTTCAAACATAAAAAGTAGGAACTATTGGATAAACTGAGGTTTAAAATATACAATTATTTCTAGCAGGCTCTCATTACATAATCTTATTCTGTGAAGAAGAAATTATTTTCAGGGAAAAGAAAATAAAGGCACCCTGGGTGAACCCAAGCTTCTGAACAATGACAACAATCATCACAATAATTACTTGTGTGTGACAAGAGGTGCCTCTCTGTCTGCCCACAGGAACATGGTTTGACAGGGCCGAAGGAGCTTGGGGCCTCAGGATGCCTGCCTTGATGCCCAGGCTCCTCCGGCTTACAGTTTGCTTCATCTCGGACTTTGCCCAAACAGCCTTGTTCTTCTATGCAAATCTGACATCATAATGATAACTACATCAGAATAATAAGGACGTATTTGGTGAGAAGCTCAGATAAGAGGAAGTCCAGGAAAGAGCTCTATAAACTGCAATTTACTGCACAAATGTTAATTGTCATGGTGGCTGGTGCTGTTTACAAGAGGACAGACCCAAGGGCGCTGATGAGAGGAACCAGTGGCTCCTACTGGAGCTCCGAGGACCTGCCAGGAGGAGGGCAAGGCAGACAGAAAGCCTGGGGAAGAGGCTTTTTAGCTCCCTAGATTGGTCAGCCAAGGAAAACTTCGGGGAAGTGGACAGGCAAGGAAGGCTGCAGCCTGGAAGGCACAGATGCTGACCCAGCGGAGCTGACCTCAGGGACCACTCGGGCACTGGGCACCAGAGGACCAGAAGATGCGCACCAGACCAGGGATCCAGCTGTGTCCTCTCACAGGCCTCTCACTGGCTAGCACTCACCTGCATAACAGCCTGGAATTTAGGCCTTTGATGTCGTCTCCACATGGGCTGAGACAATCACAGAGACACTGATGGGAAAAGAAGTTGTCATTCATCCATCCTTAAGTGTGTGTCATTGTTAGCCTTGTCATCTGGGGCAGCACCACCAATTTACTTCTTATAAATCATGCATTATATTGTGATTTGCCCCACCATGCCTTAAAATATGTGTTAACTTTTAAAACTATGAAATGTTTAAAGTATACCCTGATTTTTTTATGTTATGGCCTATCTTCTTGTTTTATTATATTAAGAGGCTCTAAGAAGCTCCACTTAAGGTCAGCAGATGTAGTAATCAAGTTCGTATGTGAGACAAAGCCAGAAACTCTGGAGCATGTCTGTAGATTTGCTTTTGTACTTCTCAAGTCCTTCTGGAATAACTTTCTGTATCTAAACAATGTTTTAAAATTTACACAGCATGTTCACATATGTTCTCTTACCACTTCACAACCTAAGACGTGGAGCAGATATTTTTATCCTCTGTTCTTATTATTTATTGCTGTGAAACAAATTATCCACAAAGCCAGAGGGCAAAACCAACCAAGTTCATCCTGCTCGTGACTCTGCCATCTGACCTTGGAAGAGACAGCTGGCCTCTGCTCATGGAGTTCTGAGGCTCACAGGTGGGGGAACAGCATCGCTGGAGACTTCCTTAGTCACCCAGTGACTGGGCCAGGAAGATCCAAAGAGCCACAGTCAGCTCCTCCCACTCTGTATCTCTGTTGTCTGTTGAGAAGACCAGAAACACAGCAACTCTGTTGCCACTGCTTACTCTGTAGACGGCTCAGTAAATGGCAAATGCTTGTTTCTGAACCTGTCTCCCTAGGAGACTTCTTAGCTCCCTGCTGGCGACACACCTTGGTGAGCATTTAAGGAGAAAGGTGATATAGTCAGGTAGCATGTGGAAGTGGGCCTGCTGGTTGGCTGTCGATGTTACCTAAGCAGCTCATTCATGTCCTGTCTGGAATATAAGTACTTCTTATTGTTTCACTGCAGAGAACAAGTGGAGAAGAATAGTGAATTGGTCTCATGCAACGTTCTACCAAGAACTCTTCTAATTCCCCAAACAAATCTCTGGAAAAACCAGCCCTGAGTCGGTCCACGTGCCTGCTCTGCCTATGTGGGTTTTGTTTCTGAATGAGCCTACTTTCCAACTTCACACTGTGTTTTAAACCTCACCAGGGGTCAGCCGCCACTGTGACACCCGCAGTTGAACCCCTACAAATGAAGAGGCCAAAAGTCAAGCATTTGGGAAAAGAGAGTACAACGAGAAAGCTGCTTTCAAGGCCTCGCTTCCCCTCTGCTTCCCAAAGCCAGCCCCACTTTGATTGGATTTATGTATCTCAAAGCTGATACAGTTGCACCAGACTCAGAAAGAAAGGGCTATAATGTGAATGTCCACAAAGGACACTTGTCTCTCTTGGAGTTTTAAGTGCCGTGACTAATCAGGTTGAGCGCCGGGTGCATGCTAGTTCTTTCAGAATGCTGATCTAGGCTGTCACAAATGCAGAAAATGCCATTCATCTTGGCTTAATTGGAAGGAACCTTTTTGATGTTTAAAACCTCAACTTTCTGACCAGAATAAACTCTATCTAATGATCCTTACCATGCAGCACATTCTTTGAGGATCTACTGGCAAAAGTGGCTTCAGTCTGTTTTCTCTGAGAAAGAAAGATACACACAAGAGCTTATATGCCACTGTGAACTATGCTGCTTTTTTTTTTTCTTTTGAATCTTATTTAAAATACATAGAGTTTAAGTTCTTTGCCAAATTTTGCTGGCTCTGAGGTAAGATAATGATAATAATAACAATGACAGACACTTAAAAAGCATTTAGTATGTGCCAAGTAGAAGTATCTATGTATATAGCATCCGTTAATCTTCACAGTAACATTGTGAAGTAGACATTATTACCATCCTAGTTCTGCAGATGAAAAAATTGAGGCCCCAGAGCATTTGGCTCAATGTCATCCATTTAGGAGGTGGAGGAGCTGAAATTCAAGGCCAGGCAGTTTGGCTACAGAATCACTGAAACGTGGGGTGTTTGGGCTATGAACAGAGGCCACAGCATTTCTAAAGCTCCAGAAGGGTTGTCCATTGCATGCCACTGCCGTGGAGTAGGCATGTGATCCAGGAGCGCCAAACAGAGGACCTTAGTGCTGGCTACCCTGATTGGTAAGGTGTGGCCACGTGGTTCAAACAGGACCAATCAGATTTCAGAAACACGTTCACAGATTCTCACAAGAAAGATCTCTCTCCTTGAGCTGCCAAGAACTATTGTAATCATCAGAAAAGGAAATCCTTCATGATATATGGAGAAAGCCTGAACTGAGAGATGGGCGGGAAGGGTGGATGTGATGACATTGTTTGACCCATCTAGACCTCATAGTTGTGCTTCTTGCTTTTCCTATTATGCAAGGTACTGTGTATGCACTCACTTTTGCTAAATCAATTTGAACTAGCTGTCATTTTTCAGTGAAGGACTTTGAAACGTGGATTTTTAAAAAAAAATAAAAAATTCTTCAGGGAGACAGTGCTGGGCAGGGAAGAGCCCCAGAATTACCATATGTAAATTTCATGGAAGCAAATTTGGTTCAATATGAATCAATATTCAGTAACACTTTTATAAGTACTTAAAACAAAGAGAAAAATATACTCTAGTTTAATAAAAGACTGAACCTAAATATATATAGGTCTGGCCAATTGGTGGATAATGGGTGTGAACAGTGGCACCGTTACAATAATAACTCAAATTGTATCATTCTTTTGCACACATATACATAGGGCTCAGGGCCTTTTGTCCCCCATCATAATTTCTGAGTGTGTCTCATGGAACCCAACAGTGTCCTTCTGGACTTGGCTGCCTCAGCATTGGGCAGCCCTGTCAAAAGCCTCAGGATCCATGGGAAATGGCCAAAGGTGAGGAGAGGAATGATGTCTTCTCCTTTGGGTGGGACACACCTCTCTGGCGCTGCTCCTGCCTCCAGGTCTGACAGAGATTTAGGTGAAAATTCTTGCTGAGTTTTATGCTCAGCTCCTCTACTTTTCCTAGAACTCAGAATCTGGGCTAACGGAGGCTGAACTTAGGGAGTCATGCCGAGTGATGGCAGATCCTGAGATGTGTTCTCAAGTTCTCCTCAGTGCCCAAGTGAACGGTTTTTCATGGGGGATGTTCATTATGCCTCTTTCTTTCGCCCTGGGTTTGGATGAACCCAAGACATTTCTGAGGTCTCTGTAAATGAACGTCTAGTGGTCGCTGCAGAGATGCTGGACATGCCCAGACTTGTCTGACCTCACATGTATTACACGCTAATTAAATACAAGGTTCAGAGACAGAGATCAGAGATGCAGCAAAAAGGTCTAGAAGCCTGCGCAACAGAGAGCTCCCTAGAGGACACAGCAGGGACTTGACTCTCTACCAAGAAGAGAGAAGAGCCAGAGTCAGAGAAGAAATACACCCAAATAATTCCTTCCAGTGAAAAAGAGGTCTGTTGTGTTCTCTTTGTTTCTGGCAACAGCAGAGCAGACTTCTACAGACTTCCTGCTTCTTTAGTAGTGAGCTTGGCAGGCACCAGTTACTGCCTATTAAAGGATGTATGTATTTTAAGCTAAAAACCAAAAGTCTCATAAAAATGTAAAATTAACATATATCAAAGATGTTTGACTCATTAAAATGGAATAAATGACATGTAATAATTGAATTCAAGGAGAATTTACAGAGTGCGTGCATATATAGATCATGAAGAAGGGTCTCAAAGCCACTCCAGGAGATATAAATTGCATTTCTTGGACAAGAATCATTTTCATCAGTATCAGTACTCTGTTATTCATGGAGTTTTAAAAGAAGCCCAAAGGCAATGAAAAATAGTAATGTATTAGGGTTTTCAGGAGAAATGGAACCAGGAGGAGAGAGGTAGAGAGAGCGGCAGAGAGATGATAGACAGAAGACAGCTACCATGAGGGACTGACCACTGCTGTTATGAAGTTTAGACAAACACAACCTGCCAGCCTGCAGGATGGAGGCTTGGTGGTGCTGCTGACTCAGTTCTACTTGAACCCTAAAGCCCAGGAGCCAAGGGTCTCAGGCATGTGAGTCCCAGGCTACTCTGAAGCCCACGACTTGGGGCTTCTGAGGTCCCATAGCAGGAGGAAACAGATGCTGCAGCATCTGCAGAATCAGCAGATTTCCCCTCCACCTTTCGTCTTATCCCGGCAGGGCTTCAACACTGTGAATGATGCTTGCCTGCTACGTGGGTAAGAAAGGTCTTCTTCACTCAGCTTACTTTGCCCAAATGCTAATATCTTCCAGAAACACCCTCATGGACAGACTAAAACCACGGTTTACCTCCCCCTGGCCATCCCTTATTCCAGTCAAGCTGGCACACACATGCACCATCAGTGGGGAATAACTTGCAACTGACCTGTGACCTGTGCACAGCGTTTCTACACAGTTCTCTCAAGGTCTTCTTGCCCTCTCAACTGGGAGCTCCAGTGTAGGCAAAGACTAGGAAGACTTGACTGGGAGACTAGAGCCAGTTCCGGAAAGAGAAGCAGTATGTACATCTGGCCAAGTGAGAGGAGGAAAAAACCCTTACACTCCTCAGATTCAACGAATAAGAATATTCAGAAATGTAGGGAGATGCCATAGATGCCTCTGTAGAAAAGGAAATGCATTTCAGTGATAGCAGTAAGATACGTGAATCTTGTGCTTGAAGTCACCTAGAGGCTTTATGAGGTGGTCAAGCTGTGTTTGGCAGAAACTTAGATCTCTGTGTTGAGTCCTCGTACATCGCGACTGTGCTCAGGGGCTGGCCTCAGGGGCTGGCCTGAGGGTCTGTGCCGCATCTTCTGGTGTTATCACTAGAGCAGCCTCACTTCTTGTTTACATCACTGAAAAGCAAATTAGATTTCATTTGGACAAATGGCTAAAAGCTAATTTGATTTGGACATGGCGATACACACCTATAATCCCAGAACTCAGGAGGCTGAGGCAGGAGGACTGCCATGAGTTGAAGGCCAGCCTGGGCCATATAGTGAGTTCAAAGCCAGCCTGCACTACATAGTAATGTTGTTTAAAAAAAAAAAAAAAGACAAGAAAGTTGCAAAACAAGTAAATGTAGTTTATAACAAGGTTAACAACCAAGGTAAGTAACCATCTTCTCACTTACCTTACAATTTTCAGTCAACTCCCTGGTCCAGTGGCTTTTGTTCATCCTCTTGTACACTGGCTGAAAAATTAAGTCCTTGTGTTTGCTTGGCATTAATCTCCAAATTTGTGCCAGGAGAAGCTCTAATTTTAGAGATGATGGACCAGGTTTTGCTCTCCCTGTAATCTCCCAGGTTTGATGCAATGCTAGAGTCCCTCTTCATGAGCAGAAAACTTGGGAATTTATAAACTCTACTACACTCAAAGACATCTTTCTCATTCTGTGCCTTGGGCCCAGAAATTCACCATGACACTACCTTGTCCTCTCTGTGTTGGCTTCTTTCTACTAGATGACCTTCGTAATCTGTTGTGTAAAGGAGGATGGCCTTCTGGCTTTTACTGAGTCAAAATTCCTCCAGTACACGCTATCGCACAATCATGTACTTCAATTCAACTGCTATTATAATTGTAGTGCTATATTTTTGTGATCATTTGATATTTTTCCCACCAGAACTTTAAGTGTGGTGCAGACAGAAAGCACAAGATTTTTTTTTTTTTAACCAACATTTGTATCTCTAGCACCTGCTATACCAGGGACTCAATGTGTTTTATTGAATGAATACATGAATCACCATATGTACTGGTTGATGCATTGTATCAACTTGAGAAGTTTAATTAAGTGACACAGAAGAGAGCCAGGATTCTTAGTTTGTAAACATCCTCATCCTGTGCAAGAGGAGGGCGTGGACACTGTGTGAGATCTATACTCCCAGCATCAGGGTAGCTTGTTTATAATATAAGGGGGAGAGAGAGGCTGGCTAGAAGCTGCAGCTGGTGCCCTTCCCTTGCTCTGCGATGCTGTTCTCCGCCATGTGCCACTCTGCCTGGGAGCCAGCTGAGTATAGACTAAAACCTCCACAAACTGTAAGCTAAATAAACCTTTCCTTCCTTAAATTTGGGTGCTAGGTATTTTGTCCCAGCAAGGAGAAAAAAGTAAGTGAGACATCATATTTTAAAAATAAGTCAGGCTATGTGTTTAACAAGCCCCATCTCCTTCATGTCTTTACTCAAAGTCGTCTTAGAGAGGTTCCCTGATCTCTGTCTAGAATTTCCTTCCCAGCCTCTAGCGCCCTTCCACCCGCACTCCGTCCACTGTACCACTTAGCACTTACGTGATGAATGTCTATGATTTACTCATTTAGAGTTTGTCCGCTTCTTCCAAGACCAAAAATGTCATGACGGCAAATATTTTATCTTTCTGTATACTGTTTGTTGATGTAGTCTCAGATCCCAGAAAAGTGACTGGCATATACTCATGCCTGCCACCTTGTCAGGGCTCATGAAAAACTGGTTATGGGGTGAATCATCTTTCAAAGTGCTAAGAGAAAACTGGGGCAGAGTACTGTAAATTTGAATTGTTCTGAAAAACTGGTATTAGACGACGGCCGTCATTTCTGAACTGGCCTCTGTGATTTCGCCTTCACCCCACACTGACTGCTTCACACACAGTGACGATCATCAGCTGACTGCAGAAGCAGGCAGGACACCCACCCTACTGCCCCCCACACTCCAGCGGTGAGCTGCTCCTTCTACTTACAAGAGCACATCGGTGGTGTGGACCTAGGAAGTCCAAGGTGGTCCAGTCAGGGTTTCCTCTCGGACCTCCTCTTTTCCCCACTCAGCCTCATCCCAGCGACTTCTCTGCGGCCGCCCCAGTCACCACATCCCTCGTCACCTCATGTTCTGGGCCTTCCTCTCCCTCTTCTGGGTGTTCACATGGCTCTCTGATCTTGTCTTCGTCTCTGATTGCTTCTTGTGGAGAATTTTTCTACCTCTATCTGACATAACTTCATCCTCCCCATTTCTCTTTATCCCTTCCTCCTTTTACCCTTATTATTCTCTCTAGGAATTATAATTGTTTTCTGTAGTGACATGCATAATACATCTGTCATTAGTAAGTAAATTCCATGAAGCAAGACATTTATTTTCTGTGCTAATTCCTGATACTTAGAGAAAATGTAAGCATTAGATAAATACTTGTTAATTGAAGAAATGATTGATAATATATCCTGTATGGATGCCATTTTTACACTCAAATATTAGGTTGAAAAGGGAAATCTAGATTCAATGTGCTGTATCAGATAAATCAGTAAGCTACGTTCTTCGACTCAATCCAAATGCCCACACTTGCCACATGAGTTAATGTCTGTGGCAGAAAGGAAGACTCAGGTGGGCAAGCTTTGTGAGGGGCTTGCAACCCCATACTTGGGCAGACTGAAGGATGGACAGGACCAGCAATGTGGATGGGAGTGAAGGTCCTGGTTCACCCCAAGCAGAGCCAGGAAGGGCTGTGGAGACTCAGTCTGGGAATCGATGTTCTCATCTCTGCACAGAACCTGCCTCAGCTCTCGAGCCCTGAGGATGACGTGGGAAGAGTCTGCAGGCAACTCAAGGCAGCAGGCAGTCCAAGAATATGGCAATCTGGGGCTGGGGAGAGAGCTCAGTGGTCTAAGTGCCTGCCTGGCAAGCACAAGGACCCAGGCTCGATCCCTGGTACCACATGCTGTGCTAGCTCCAGAACTGGGCGTGGTGGCACACCCTTGTAATCTCAGCACTGGGGAGGCTGGGGCAGGAGGATCACTACGAGTCTGAGCTACATAGTGAGACCCTGTACCAAATAAATAAATAAATAAGACTAAAAAAATAAAAGAATATGGCAATCTCAGAAGACACCTGCTCATGGCAATAAGGAGATACCTTTAAGGGGCTTCCAGGTTGTAGAGATGTATGAGAAAGAAAGGTAGGAGGAACCACAGTTCCTTGGGGGAGATCACTGGTGACTCCCAAATAACTAGGGACTTCGGCACAAGAACTGACCAGCATGAAGGTAAGGGTAACAAGAGTGTAAATGAGGGTTAAATCATAGCTGGTAAAGTACAGTGATGTCCTAACACACTTGTGTGTCCCTGAGAATTTCTGATATTATGTGTTACAAACTGTGAAAACTAACAAACATTTAACATTTGAGGCCCAAAATTTGTTGTAGTTGAACCCATGTAAACATCTTTAAGCTGATTTTTACTCTTTGACCCAGGAATTCCACTCTGGTCCTTTATCCAAGGAAATAATCTGAAACACAGGGATTCAGAAAAGCTTCCTGCACGAAGGTGTCTACCAGCATATTGTCTCTAACAGTATTTTCCATCTAGAAGGAGATAGCCAAACTTATTAGAAGTACAAATAATAAAGACATATACACAAATTTCTATAACCTGACAATGAGCAAAATCTTTCTAATTATACCTTAGATTCAGAGTTGGTAAAATGAAATATCAATAAATTTGATAGCAACAAAAGAAAAAATATATTCCATGGCAAACAATACTCCAAGATATTGGGGAAAAAGACCAACGGTCCAGCAAGTGCAAGCCAAATACATGAACAGAAAGGACTTATAACATGAAATAAAATGTCTATTAAACATATTAAAATTTCTACAACACACCCATAATCACATAAATACCTAATGCCAGTACATCAAGATATTATATCCCACCAATCAGATTGACAAACGTCCAAAACTTTGATACCATGCTCCAATGAGAACATCATGAGGATTTAGCCACACCTTTACCACTCTAGAAATGTAAGAGCAGAATCCTGAAGAAGCAGAATGGGCAGCCACAAGCAAAACTACACACACCCTGACCTTGGATCTAGAAGTCCTAGCACTAGGAAGCTATTCTGAACAGATAGAGGCACAAATACAAAATAACAAGCATAACAAAAAAATGAGAATAAGTTTGAATCTCCATCATCAGAAATGAGTGATAATATAATATATCCTGTATGGACTCCATTTTTATCATACCAAATAGTAGGTTGAAAAGGCAAATCTAGATTCAATGTGCTCTATCAGATAAATCAGTGAGCTCTGTTCTTCAACCCAATCCAAACACCCATATTTGCAGTATGAATTAATATCTACGGCAGCCAGACCATTTGGAGAGTGACTAGGAGCCAAGTCAGATCAGATTAGCCCTCCTTAATGACTCATGCTTTTACTTCCTCAGAAATACATATTTTAACACTTAAATTTGTTTCTAAAAGGACAAACTATGGTTGATTCCAACTATTAACAGTCCTTTTAAAGAAGTAAGCACTGCTAACAAAACCAATAATCAAGAAATCTGAACCACTGCTTGTTCAATTTTTTGAAACAGAGTGAGGAAGCATTAAAGGAGAAATGTGAAGTAGTTCCAGCACTTCCCAGCGCACTGAAGAAATGACCTTCAGAGACACAGAGTCAAGTAATGGCTCAAAGAAACCTTGCCCTGCACCCTAGGCCAAGGAAATCTCTAAGATATTTGTGCATCTACTGAATTAGCAATGTAAACTTAATAGCAAGACAAGGCTAAGTTTGACTCAAAATGCACTCTAGAATTTCTGTCTCTATATCTCCAACACATTTATGAAGTTAAAATGTATACCCATCATCCAACAACCACAACATTTTAGCAAAAGTACTTCTCTTCCCTACAAAGATAAATGACAAGAACATTTCTCCTAGGAGGAGGGAAGAGTGAAAGCTAGGAGGTTGGGGTTGGGAAAATAGCTCCTTCTGGCTGCAAGGACAGCTCACATTTTGGCCCTCGCCTTTCAAGGTCAGTGAAGACTCAGGACACAGGAAAATCTGTACTGTAACATCCTGTAACTCAGTGGTGTCTCAAATTTTCTGATCAGGGAGATTATGGGGCACAGAGGAAAGTGATTGATGATGTAGAGTATGCCTGGGGTGAGTCAAATGGAGAAAAACATTCTCTCAGGCTTTCACAGAGAACAAATTGGCCAAGCAATGACCGTGACTCATCCATATGACTGACACTGACAAAGGATCTACAAACTGTGGTATAGTGTTTCAGGATAAAACCTGAGGGGATTTGACTAACCTTGTCAGACACAAAGGTTACATTTCTTGTTATTATAGGTCTTGCTTTATCTTGGTATTAACCATCCAGCAGAAAAGTGTAAGAACGAAGTATAAAAAGTAAAGCCATATTAATAGGCTGAGCTGTAAAAGGCTCACTTCAACAACTTCTACATTGCCAGTCCTATGGAAAACCTACTACTATTATGGACTACTGGACAATACTGGAATATTTAGCTGAATTCACCCACCTAAATGGCAATGGAATACCCTTCTCTGAAAAAAACTAAACAAAAAAGGGGATACGAATGAAGTGTCTGTATATTCAAAATAGGATATATATATATATATACAGCTACTTTCTCTTAATTCAATGAATAAAAAGATTTGTACTAATAGTGTTTGTGGACAGGATATTATGTCTGCATCTTATACTATGACTAACCACTAAGAAGACAACAAATGCAATGTATTAATGGTTGAAACTGTCCTGCTAACCTGTTTTGAAACTGTTTCATTGCTATTTGTTTCTCAATAAAATAATTTTTTTAAAAATCTATGGTAGCCAGGAAGACTCAGGTGGGAAAGTTTCACACTGGGTTTGTAGCCCCATACTTGGAGAGAGACTGTACAATCAAAAGGACCGTATGATGATTTAAAACTATGGTACCCCGCACAGCAGGGTACACACAGACATGAAAAATACAAAGATGAATTCTGTTAGTCTAATGGTGAAATCTTCGGCATGTAATTTTTATTTGAAAAACATGCAGAAAAATAAAAATAATATTACTTTTGTGTAAAGAGGAATGAGGGAGTACAAATACAAGCATATGTATATTTACACATAGTTGCTTATATTTATAGAAAGATGTAGTAGAACCATAAATCAAACTATAATAAACATAGTCATGCAAGGACAAGAAAGCGTAAGATTAAAGGAAGGAAGCAATATTTATGTGAGCAGATAGTCAACATGGATCGTACAAGAAAAAAAAACATGCATACATAACAGTTACACAAAACAGAATGTTAAATCTATTGAAATGGTGTATTGTTAGAAGTAATATTATTATATTAGTCACTTTTACCGCTGATGGGAGAAACACCCGACACTCACACCTTGAAGGAGGACAGGTTTATTTGGGTCACAGTTTCAGTGAAGTAAGTTCATGGACAGCAGGTTCCCAAGTTAAAACAGTATGATCAAAGTGGGGAGGAATGCTCACCTTATGATGGATGGGAGCTAAGAGGGAAGAGAGGTGAGGAGGCAACACACTCTTCCAAGCCATGTCCCTGTGATCCGCCCCTTCTGAACAGGTGTCACCTCCAAATGACAGACTTCTGGGGGACATTTTAGTTATAGACTATATCAATTATCATAGGCATTTGGAACCTATTTTTCTCTAAGATAGCTAGATAGACAGACAGACAGACAGACAGACAGACAGACAGATTTTTTTTTTTTTTAGACAGGGTCTTGCTATGCAGTTCTGGCTGGCATTTCACTCACTTTTGTAGCCTCCGGGCTGGTCTTGAACTCCAGTGATCATCCTGTCTCACCATCTGAGTGCTGAGATTACAGGAATGCACCACCACACCAGGTTCCAGGGCAAGCACAATGCCCCCAGAGTTCCAGACCTTGCACTTGCCATGTAGGTAGGTGCTGATGCCTCTGAGCTATCTCCCCAGCCCCTCTAAGAGTTTTATGGTATAAGATTTATATTGTCACTACAGTAAATTGTAAGTGATATAAAAGGACAAAATCAAAGTTAGTAGAAAAATTCTATAATACTGAAATTTGAATTATAAATGTTAGGACAAGCTTAGAATCTTAAACCTATGCACATTACTTTTGAAAAAACTTTCAAGCTCCGTGTTTGCTCTGTCCACTGAAAATTCCTGGAATTTGTGCCTACCCTATATTAATAAAGATTCTTAGTAATCTGGTTTGGTTTCTAAATGTTATTCTTAAAGTATTAAATTTCCATTTTTATATGTTAAAAGGAATAGAGGTTCCTGAGGGCAATGGCTAGTTCTAGGAATAGAGCAGAGAATGTTTGAAACTGATGCATATTTTTATATCAAAAACCATCAAGCTGGGGTGGCAAGATAGCTCAGCGGCCTAAGCACCTGCTCAGGCAAGCACAGGCACCATGGTTCAATCCCAGCACCACCTGCAGCACTGGCCCCGCCCCAGGCGCACTCAGCCTGTGCGGGCAAAGTGGCGCAGGACTGTAATCCCAGCACTGGGGAGTCTGAAAACGGAAAGATCACTATGAGTGTGAGCTGCGTAGTGAAACCCTGCACCAAATACATTGAAAAAACAAAAATGAAGCAGTCAAAGGCTAATAAAGTTCTATAGAAAGACAAAGAAGCCAGCGTGTAGTGGTTTGTAGTGGCCAGCTTACGGTGAGCCAAAACTGGAAAAATTCGTGCATCAAATGTAATAATTTGAAGCCCACTGAATATATTTAAGCCAATGTATTAATAATAATGAGAAATGCAAATGTCCCATTCTCCTGTTTCAGAAGAGTACCCTAATTTGACATGCTACTTTGTCACAAGTCATCTTATCTATTTTCCTGGTTTCTTGCTATAAATATTACTGTGGAAGAAGAATTGGCCATTTATTCTCTTTCCCTGTAGCCACTGTATTTCTAATTGTGGCAGATTTTATTTTCTGAAGATGGCTGTGGTCTTGCCCACTGGATAGCTCCACCCTCCCATTCATCATGGCTCTGTATCACCTCTTCCTGAATCTGGACAGGAAGAGCCTGGGGCTCTTCTTACCAATGGCCTACAGTGGAGAGTAATGCTTTGTGATTCCTGAGGGTAGGTTATAAAAGATTACTCAGCATTTGCCGTGTCCTGCTGGAGCAAACTTCCCACAGTCCTGAGCTTCCAAGTAACAAAATTCATTCCCCATCTTCCCATGCCATCATGCCACGAAGAAACTAGGCCACATGGACAGTCCACATAGAGGAGCGCTACTCAGTGGCCTCGGCTAAGCTCAGAGTTCAAGTCATCCTAGCCCAGGAGAGACTCAGGAGTAAAGAAGCGCTCAGATCCTGCAAGCATCCAGGTGCTGAGTCATGGCTCCCTTCAGGTATTTCCAGTTGAAGCTCAGGCGTCACAGGACAGCACTGTCATTTCCTGTGTGTTCTGTCTGAAGTTCCTACCCACGGAGTCCACAGGGACAATAAGATTCCTGTTCTGCACCACCACGTCTGGGGTGGTTTGCCACATGGCAATACGACTTGGGACACAGGGTCACTATATAGCTCACAATATTGACTATTTAATACAGGGAAGACCTTTGTCACAGAGAGGTTCTCATTGGTAAATACAAAAAGAGGGAGAATCTCAATCAAATTTCAACTGATTGATATAAATGACATTATAGAAATAGAAACTGACATTTTGTGACATTTTCTAAAGAGATAATTTGTTTAGGTGATGTTCATCAATGGGTGCAAAAGTTATTAGGGAAAACTCTGATGGAACCTGGGTGGCTACAGGATGCCAAAATGTTGCTCCACGGACTAGCTGCTGACCTACAGGGAAAGAATATCACTTTAGAGCTTTAGAGTGGACAGATTAGGCCTCCAACACTTGACCTCACGGATCAATCTTTTTATTACTTTTGGTGGGAATATATATATATATATATATATATATATATATAT
>NDGN011472144.1:0-10470 GCA_002564285.1 Tympanoctomys barrerae | reverse complement strand
GGCTGGGGAGATGGCTCAGTGGAATAAGCGCTTCCCTGGCAAGCACTAAGGGCCTGAGTTCAACCCCCGGTTCTGCAAAAAAAAAAAAAAATAGTATACAAATGTAAGATTATAACTTTTTTTTTAAAGGCAGAGTCTTACTATGTAGTTCAGGCTCACCATGAACTCAAGGCTATTTTCCTGCCTCTGCCTCCTGAGTGCCTGGGATTACAAGCATGAACCACCATGCCCCACTAAGACTATGATTCTTCAACTGTTTTTAGCAGTGATGCAAGTACTGCTAGATTTCTATGAGTATCCTGTTTTATTACTACATGTTCACATACATACATTTTTATAGTCATATTAGGGAGTTGGTAGGTGAACATAATACAATTGGTTTCTTTCTTAAATCCCCTTCTCTCCCTCCCTCACTCTTTCTTCCTCCAGTGCCCCACTGCTTCTCTTCTTTCTTGTTGATATTAGTAATCTTAGTTCATGTTGGTAGGAGAAAATGTCCACATTCATTGAGGTTACTAGGACCTTCTATGTGGCATAAGTAGGTGTCTTCTCCAAAGACCTCAAGTCATCTTACTATTGGGCCACATGCTCACCATGTTTAAACCAAAACCACTTCTACTAGGAAAGTCTGGAGGCAGCCCGTGCACCCTTCAACTCACGATTTGATAAAGAAATGTGATTTCTTAATATAATACAATAATACTCATCAAAAAAGGAGGACAGATTTGAGACATTTGTGGAAAAATGGATGCACCTGGAAAATATAATTTTGAGTGAAATAAATTAGACATACATGTCACATCTTTTTAAAAAATATTTTATTTTATTTTATTTTTGCAGTACCAGGGACTGAACTCAGGACCTTGTGCTTGTCAGGCAGGAGTTTATTCTTTTGAGCTATCTCCTAGCCCAAGTAAAATCTTTGTATATTGAGAGATGTCAGATCAGGCACTTAGTAATAAAATAATAATAAGTCTTAAATTTATTTTATATTTATAAATATCCATGGTCAAAGTATCACATTAGCCTCCATTAGAGGCTAGAAAGTTTTTTTTTTAATATTTATAAAGCTATATTTCTTTTTAATTTTTTTATTTTTTAAAGAATGCAAAATAGTGGTAGAAAAAACATTTGAAGGGATAGAAGACTTAACTAAACAGAGCAAAAGGGATTCAACAATGGTTGCTGTATTACATCTTATCTTCAAATGAGTTGTTCAGATTACCAGATATATTACACCTGAAAGAATGGTTACCATCGAGAAGTCAAACAAGAACAAATGCTGGAGAGGCTGTAGGGAGAAAGGAACCCTTCTCCAGTGCTGGTGGAAGTGGGGGATGGCACAGCCATTGTGGAAATCAGTATGGACATTCCTCGAAAAGCTAGATTCCTATGGTGGGAAAAAGTCTAATAATATATGATTCCTTTGAAAAAACTTAAAAAGAAATGCAATACATTTAGAAAGATCACAAGGATTGGAACTATAAAACAACCACAACAAAATAATCTAAAACTCTGAAATTCACTGAACTTAAATTATAATATACAATTTATGTAAGGATATAGATTTAGACAAAGGAAAATCAAGGCCTATCACAGAACATTTACTGTGTAGTGTTGAAAAAATGGAAAGCCACACTATCCCCAAAATAGTGGAACACATCATTTTAGCAAGTAGCCATGAGAAAAGGTAAGAATCACTTTTTAATTATGATGACATACATATAATTGTTGACAGAAAGAAAGATAGTGTTGTCCAGTATCTTTATCTAAGAAAATAAAATTTCAAATTGGAATGGCTCAAATAATTAATGTAGAAGCATGTAATCCAGGATAAATGAATAATATCAAAGTTTCAAAATGAATTTAGATCCAGATGAGTTACTTTGTATGAATGTGACTTCTGAGATTCA
The DNA here is from genome assembly GCA_002564285.1 of Tympanoctomys barrerae. Taxonomy (NCBI): domain Eukaryota; kingdom Metazoa; phylum Chordata; class Mammalia; order Rodentia; family Octodontidae; genus Tympanoctomys; species Tympanoctomys barrerae. The sequence goes on along the minus strand of NDGN011472144.1, from coordinate 8,557 downwards.
ACTTTTGTTGATTATCCTAAAAGAGTCACAGAAAATGATACAGTTCCTGACCATTGTGAATATAAAAAGTTGCCTTTATTTTTCCAAACTAAACTAATGAAATAGACTTTGAAATGCTTCAATAATGAACTGGCCACTAGAAATTACAGAACATGCTAACAGAATTTGAAACAAAATTACCCATTTAGTATTAACTGAAGCAGCAGAACAGGAATATCAGCAGTAAAGAGAGATTACCTGCCTTCCAGACTCAAATTTAAGTATCTTCTTTCCTTATCAAATTGAATACATTTGCCTAAGTTTCCTTAAATGAAAACCTAAGAAAAATAATAATGAGTTAAACAGAGATCTTTGAAAAAAAATAAGTAAAATAATATAGTGTCTAATATGTAACAAAACACTAAATAAATTGAATCCATGACTGAAAGTACAGCTACTATCAGCGATGCTACCACTATCACTACTACTAGCATAGTTTTAAAGGTATTACATAGTGTTTCCTACATTTTTAGAGCAATATCCACAGCTGGTATTTTTTTCCTTTTAAAAATGGTTTTAGTATAGGAAATGAAAAATATATTACTATAATAGCACATACAGTTTAAATTTTAGTAAAAGCAAACAGAGATAGATATTCCCAAGATACCTTGTTGAACAAAAAGTGTTTCACTGGTTTGGATGATATTACAATTACTCTGATTTCTAATATATTCAATTTACCCACAAGCCAAAGAGTGCTGATTTCTATAATGTACATTTTAAAATATTACTCACTTAGGGCTGAAGAGATAGCTCAGACATCTAAGCACCTGCCTGGCAAGATCAAGGACCTGGGTTCGATCCCTTTTATCACATGCCAACCACTGACACCGGGTATGGTGGCACATGCCTGTAATCTCAACAATGAGGAGGCTGAGGCAGATCACTATGACTCTGAGCTGTGTAGTAAGGCCCTGTATCAAATAAATACATAAATAATTTTTAAAAGATGTATGTGCAACATATAGCAAAATTAATCTGTTTTATTTATTTTATTTTTTTTTTTTTGCAGAACCGGGGATTGAGCTCAGGTCCTTGCGCTTGCTAGGGAAGCACTTATTCCACTGAGCCATCTCCCCGGCCCCTTTAATCTGTTTTAATAAGGAGATTTTCCACAATACCATATGTATATTTCATAGTGTAATTCATAAAAAAGGAATCAAGACAGATGAAAGAGTGAAAGAATGTAGGAACGAAAACTACCAAGTGAACACAACAAGAACAAAAACTCCCCACACACTTTTAGCAAGTAAAGACTTGACAAGCTATAGTTGCTTGTGGCTGTGACAAACCAGCAGGAGCTGGCAGTGCCACTCAAGTAGGGTCTGCCCAGTGACTGTAGAGTGTGCAATGTTTTCCTTAGGGCATTTATAATAATGCATTATAGATACAATAACTTGCATTCCTTCATTTGATGTTTAAATCAATGTGAGGTTATATAAGCTGTTAGCATTCTCATTTGCTAAACCTGAAAAGAAGATAACCAGATTAAGTAAATGTCCTCAAGTCACTCACCTGGCCATAGGACAGTCAAGAGTTCCAATATTTAAGCCTGGGCTTACAGGCACACTACTCCAGTTTCTCTGTGTTAATTACGATCCAGAGTTTCCAGAGATGATGAGTTACTAATATATTATAATTTGGCAATAAAGTGATCCCGACAGGTTACAAATATCATCCATCAAAAAACATAAATTCAGAGTGCGAAATGTAAGGCAAGCACAAATCTCAAAAAACTATACAAATTAAAGATGAAGGGCACAGCTTTTACAAGTTCATAACAGAAAAAAGGCAGTATCACTTTTATTCAGCTCAATAGAAAGTAACAATATGATCAGACAATTTAGTAAATAATAATCAGCTCAGTACCGTTAGCAGTAAACATTAGACAAAATACTTGCTTTATAGTGAACTGTGAAGATTTCATGAGTACTGGAATAATTATTTAGATACATTTTTAATCTTTTATTTATTTATTTATATAGTACAGGGTCTTGCTATTGCAGCTCAGACTCAGAGTGATCCTCCTGTCTCAGCTTCCCCAGCACTGGGATTACAGGAGTGTGCCACCATGCCCGGTTTCAGTGGTTGGCAGGGTGTACTCAGTGTTCTGGGTCTGGCGCGGCATGTGGTACCGAGAATTGAACCCCAGTCCCTGTGCTTGTCAGGTAGGCACTTAGACGGAACTTAGACTGCCGAGCCATCTCCCCAGTAGTCCTCAGACACATTTTACAAAATGAAAAATACCAACGGAAAAATAAGTGGGAGAGGTGGTAGTCTGGTCTTCCAAGTCATGTAGACAATAGTTGGGACAAATTATACTTACCATAAAAAATATGTGCCACAAAAGCACAAAAAGATCATTAGAGTCATTTTCAAATGTGAAGCTCTAGCTTAGAAAATAGAAATGAATGCATTTTGCATGGAGTTACTGAGTAAAAAAATAAGTGTTACAGGAAATGTTTTAAAGCCTTTTTTTTTTGTATTTTAGGGAATTGTCTACAGGGTATTCAGAGTCTCACTACTAGACTGGACTTGTAGTGATCCACCTGTTTACAGTCTCCCAAGGGCTGGAATTACAGATCCAAGCCACCAAGCCCAGTTTTAATCGTGGTCTCAGTGTGCCTGAGGGCAGGGCCAGTACAGCCCACCTGGGGCTCAAACTCCCAGCCCCTGTGCCTGCTTGCAGGTGGCAGGTGCTTTAATCCACTGAGCTATTTGGCCTGCCCTGAAAACCCACCTTTTTTTTTTTTTTTTGGTACTGGAGATTGAGCTCAGGAACTTGTATTGCCAGGCAAGTGCTTCTGCCACTGAGCTATCTCCTCAGTGTCCATGTTTTTAAGCCTTAACATGAGAATTGAAGATTACTTATACTTTTGGGGGAAAAATGTTGTTTCCAAGATTTTGCTATTAAATTTGTGCTGCTCTAAACAAGAATATACATATATCACTGTGTTATGTTTGTAATTCTTTTGAGAAGATACCAAGAAGTAGAACCCTTGAGTCAAACAGAGCCTCTAGTTTTAGATTCTTGTGGAATCTCCATACTGATTTTCAGGATTTGAACCAGTTTGCACTCCCATCAACAATGGAGAAGGGCTCCTTTTTCTCCACAGTGTCTCCAGCATTTGTTATTAGTTGATTTCTTGCTAATAGCTATAATCTTAGACACAGCACAAATGGCCATCAAGCAATAAATCAATAAAGATGTGTTTTATTGCTACACAATGGAATTCTGCACAGCTATAAAGCCATATAAACTTTAGATATTTCTAGCTAAATGGACACACTTTGAGACCAAACCCAAGTGGAATAAATGGGACACACGTAGAAATATTTCTTTACTGTGAGTAACGAATAGTGTAAACAAGGACCAAAACGTAAAATAGATATTGTGAAATAGGAAGAATATGGTGAAATGGAAATGGGAACTAGGGTGGGGAGGAAGGGAGGAAGGGAAAAGAAAAAAAGGAAACACTATAGGCAAAGTTTTTGCAAATATTGACAGGAAGAGGGATTGAAGGAAGAGAAAGGAATGGAAGAGAACAGAAGCTTCATCATGCACAGGTACAAATTTCCTATGATAAATGTGATTGCTCTGAATATTTAAAATGTAACAATAAACTTAATTAATAAAAAAAGGAATTGTTTTCCTGAGTTCAAACAAAACCTGGCTTCAGCATCACATGATATATTCCAGCAGTGAGTAGGAGGTTGGAATTTGTGGGGTCTGTGATCCTCCCAGTGATTAGTGGAGTTGGTAGCTTTCACATGGGTTATTAGTAGATGTATAAATGACTCTGGAATGGGGAAGCGTGATGGCTGGGTAATGAACCAAGGGAAATACGGCACACTCATGCTTAGAAGGGTCAGCTGTGACCATTCAGGCAGAAATTGGTGGCATCTGCTGCAGTTCAGAATTTCGCAAGTGCTGAATATTATCTTTTATGTGGCCCATAAAATGAATGGGCAATGCTTACTGGTCAATGTGCTGAGAACTATTCTCCATCAAATTTCTTTCTCTGCTAAGTCGTTGATGTTGTTGACCAGTTGATCATGAAGCGGCTCTTAATGAGACATTGAAATTTTATTGTCAGCAACTAAGATGAAGACTGCAGAATAAATATATGAAAGAAATAATAATTTTCTGTAGCAATACGTAAGAGAAAAACGTCTGTTGCAACTCACTAAAACAGGTAATTCTTAATTTTTTTCTAATTAAATGGTTGAAAATATTTAAAAATCCAATTATCACCTGAGCAACAGTCTTATTCAAGGTACCCCATTATATTCTTGAGGACCAAGACATATACAAAATTATAATCCTATAACACCAAGAAATCATTAAAAATACTTGCAATCCGAAGAGAACATAAGGCAATAATTGCTGTGAAAGAGTAAGTAAACATAATTTGGGAATGTTCCAGAATTTGTTTGCCTCAAGCATAGCAGTAAATGTATTTCAAATGCTATTAGAAATAGAATTTTAAAAAGGAATGATGAACCTCTATAAAAACAGATAATAGGTAGTGCTTGCCACATTATTTTCCCTGAAATAATCTCTAAAATCAGGAAAAAGCAAGCAAGCAAGCAAGCAAACAAACAAACAAATCAGGAAATGAATCAGAAATGAAAATCCCCTCATTGAAGAAATAACATCTGTAGACCCAAACCAAAATGTTTTCCTCTGCCAACCTCAGAGGAAAGCAAGCGCGTGTAGGGGCCAAGAGAGAATGAGCACAGCTGGTTTCGTTACAGATGCCAGAACGCAATCCCCCAGTTTGAGCCACTGACCCTCAGGGTCAAACCCGGAAGTGCCCACAAGCTGGGGGCGGGGAATTCCTGATCCCGCTGGACAACTCTGAGTAAGGGGGCAGGTCAAATTGAACTGGTGAACACAGTTATCGTTTTAAGTTGATGTGCAGCAGCAAGACCTTTTTTTCTTGGTAGGCTAAACAGTGAACAGCTGTGGAAATGCTGCTAAATTAAGTGGGAAGAACAAGAATTAAAATTACCGTTCTACATAAACACACACACAAACACACACACACAAACACACACACACTGTCTTGTATTCTATAGGAAGTGTGCTCTGCATGGAAGATTAATAAAAATTTCTGCCAGTTATGTTAATAAGAACTCAACTAAAATGATGGAAGGAGCAAAAACAGTTTTACGACAATAACAAAATAAACCACACATAGGCTTAAAAGGAAAATGAAAGACACTTGGAACTTTGTACTTTGTATATAAACACAACATTTATGTTGAATTTAAATGAATACCTTCTCTGAACAAAAGATGTTGCTTTCAGGTATTTTTAGCACAAATACAATAGTCTGAAATATTAAATCTGTATATAATTAAATTTTAAAATTCACCATCATGTTTCTTACTATATTGTTCAATAGTAAAGATATTCAAATTGTTTTGAAAATATGACTATGTCCCCTAAATTCTTTGCATTGTAGAGCTTAAAAATCCTCCACTGAGTTTTGGGCTCCCATTTCATAATGTCCATTTCATAAATAAAACCATTCTATTTTGTGTTTATGAAGTTGACTTCAAGAAAGGACAGATAAGTGGAATTTATGTATTTATGATTTTATAAATGTCTTGATTCATTCAGAATAATGCTTCAAATTTAATGTGAGTTTTCATGTGCCAGCATTTATCTTTTGATTTTAAAGCTGAATAATATTAAATTATATATGTAATTATATATGTATACCCATTAAACAAATGCATTCATTTATATATAGACATCATATTTGCTTCTATCCTTGTATTTATTGTGAACAAAGGTATTATGAATATAGGGGTACAAATCTTTTTGTTGTTGTTAGTTTTTGTTTTTTGGGTGGTACCAGGGATCAAACTCAGGACGTTTTGCTTGCCAGGCAAGCACTTATTCCACTTCACTGTCTCCCTTACCCCCAAATATCTTTTTGAAATCTACTTTAACTTTTATTGAGTTTACATCCAAGAGTGGCATTGCAGGTTATATAGTGTTTTACTTCACTTTTTAGAGGAACTATCATAGGTTCCAACATAACTACACCATTACATATTCCCAAGTACTCCTGTTACTTTACATCCTCGATATTGATTACTTCTGATTTCTTTTAATTTGCTTTATGTTTTGACACCAAACATCCTTATCTATGTGAGGGTTAGGATTATTTTATTGTGGTTTTAGTCTGTTTTCCTCTAATGATTGGTGGTGTTGAGTACTTTTCCTATGTTTACTGCATTTGTAAATCTATAGAAAAAGGTTTGTTCAAAGGTTTTGTCCACTTCAGAAGTTCTTTATATAATTTAGAGAGCAAACTTGATGTGAATTTGAAAAATTCTCTCCCTTTCCTGGCTGTCTTTCATTTCTGTTGCTCAAGGTTTTTGATTCACTTGGAATTATCATTTTCACTTAGTTCATGTTCATTATCTTGTCTTTTCCTTTTCTTCCTTTGTTGCTAGTAGTTTTTGAGTTCTAGCCAGAAAATAGTTATCAGTGTCATAAACAATTTTCTGCATGTTTATCTTTCAATAATTTTACAGTTTGGGTTTTTACTTTTAGGACTTCAGGCATTTTAATTTTCATGTAGGATATAAAGTCTATCTCTAATCTGTATATACTGATTCACAACATCATCTGCTGAACACCCTGTCCTGTTGCCATTGGACAGCTTTAGAATTGTTATTGAACGTTCTTTCCTAGCTCTGCTTCCTAGTACATGAACACAGTGCCACCAGTCTGTGAGTCTGAGGCCAGAGTAACATAGGTTTGAGCCCCAAATGGGGCAACTTAATGAGACCTTGTCTGAAAGTGAAACATAAAAAGAAAAAGCTGGCAATGGAGTACAGAGTGAAGACTCTGGCTTCCTTCCCAGGGCTTGCGACTTTGATTTGGTTTTGCAGCGAATCTCCAACTTGTTTAGATAATGGTGACAACAGTGAGAAATATTCTAAGTGATGCATAAGCAACTGTCTATCATTTATTTGTGTCTTCTCTCCTCTATGAATGATTTTGATTCTTTACGTTCTTTTCAGTTTAGACTGAAGTATTCTTTTTGATAATGTTAATGTATTTATTGTCTATTTTTTCCTATCTTTTTTAGATGGTTTACTGTGAATGTGCAAAACACAACTGATTTTTAGTTTTCTATCTTGTAATTTGCGGTAATAATTTTACATTATTTTAAGCATTTTTGTTGAGTGGCTAGAGTATTAGACATTTAAAATATTGTCTTCTCCAAACAGATAAATCTGTGTCTTTTTTTCCTCTGAAGGTGATTTTTATCACATTTATTTGCCTAATTTTTGTGATTAGGACTTCTGCTCCTGTGTTACAGAGAGGTAGTAGAGGAAGGTACCTTTGGTTTGATTATGATCATGGAGAAAGTGTTTTTAGTTTGAGATATCTTTTTTGCTATTAGAGTTCTAAGGGAAATCTAATCCTCTGAGTTTTGACCATAACACAAGATGACTTAGGCTGTTAAGAGTTTGTGTACCAATGAAGAAATCATTAGCTTAATGTGCAGAGGTCTCATAAAGCTCAAGTATTGCAATAAAACACATGTCAAAATAGCCATTTCCCATTCATTCAAGGTCAAACTTATACTTTTTTACTTTTTACCTTTTTTTTTTTTTTTGTATTTAGTACAGGGCCTGCAGGGTCTCACTACACAGATCGGACTCATAGTGATCTTCCTGTTTTCAGCCTCCCAAGGGCTTGGATTATAGGCGTGTGCCACCGCGCCCAGTCTCAATCATGGGCTCAGCATGCCATACGTTTGGAGCCGGCACAGTGCGCTGAGGATGGATCCTTAGCCACTGTGTTCTGCCTAAGCAGGTGTTTTAATCTGCTGAGCTATTTGGCTGGCCCAAAGGTTTTCTTAGGGAAGATTTTAAATTTTGTTTTTCCTTTTTGCTGCCGAGGACCAAACCCATGGCTTCCAGCTTTCTAAGCAAGCATTCTAACGTTTAGCTAAATTGCCAGCCCCTTGGTTCACATTTAAGAGTGATATGATTAGAATTCTAAATTTCAATGAAATGAAGTTTTGTTGTTAACAAAGAACACTGAAAAGAATTATTCACTTAGTATATAATAATTGCCGGTTGACTTGTATGAACAGCACTCTGACTTCTTTTAGGAGCAGCAGGGGTGCTTGGCCCAAAGTCTCTTTCAGTGTATTAAGCTTACTTTACCTTGGAATCCTTAATGAAAGCCCCTTCTTCACATCTTGTGCTTATCTGAAAAAAAAGAAGATACAGGTTCATTCAGATGTTTCTTTTTTTATTTATTTGCAAAGCCTATGTATGGACAAAATAATTCATCTTAAATACTATTTTCCATCTGATTTTGGTAATTGAATATCACACCCTAAAGCCTACAATTTTCCTGTAGAGTCTTTTATCTGAAGAAAAGCTAAAAGAAAGCCCTTCAAATTAAAATGTCCTAAAGCCTATCCTGGAAAGAAAAATTATTGTTAAGAAAACTTTAATTCAATACAGATATTGT
>NDGN011472143.1:0-10712 GCA_002564285.1 Tympanoctomys barrerae | reverse complement strand
ACTGTTGAACAGAAGATGTTCAGTTCTACTGATTTTGAATCTTGCCTGTTGTTCCTTGGATATTAAATGTAAGCCAGGGACCTCCAAGTCACTTTCAAAGAAATGAAGAACTATAACATCTGTAAAGAAAAAGACATTAAGGAATATAATAACTGGTGCTTATAAATCCCTAATCTCAAAATTTGTCCCCAAAGTACAAATTGTATTCAGTATAAAGATAATACAAGAAAAAGTGTATTCACTCTTTATTTTTTGTAATGGAGAAGAGGTTCAATTTCAACATGGACTTGAAAAGTCTTGTTGATTAACACAATAATGGGAAGGCTGTATGGTCTCAACTGTCATTATTAGCCTTCTAGAACACAGCTGGGTGCAAAGCAGCCAGTCTCTACATAATTTCCCCACTACAAAGAAAAAGGTGACCCATTGCATGCATGAAATCAGTATTTTGTGAGCCTGGTGGTATGCTAGCATTTTGTTTTGTTGTCTTTCATTAGTTGCTCATACTACCTGTTAAATGGATTTGTAAATACACTGGTAACATTGCTAGTACTTCAGTAAATATAAACAAGACAAATTAAATCAAGTAAAAACTCAATCCAAAAAAAAAAACCAAAACAGAATTTGTCTTGCATCTTGAAAACTTAGCACACTGCAGGAGCTCAGTAAATATTAAACCAAGTCACAAGATGCTAGGCCTGTTAAATCATAAGAGGAAGCTAATTTCAAACTCCTAGGCTATTTACAAAGGACCTCTGCTTCCAGCTCTGAATTTCAATGTTAAGGTCCATACCAGGTATGCTTTAGCAGATAAAGTTTACAGCCTGCATAAGGAGAGATATTGTTTGTAAGTCAAAGGTTTAAACCTTATTGAATGCGGTGAATGAAACTTCTGCTCTGTACCTGGAAGCAAATAAAGGGAACTCACTGAAGATATCAGGAACAAAATGATTCGTTAGGTCAACTATTGAATAATTTACTTTACACTACAATGGTAAAAATGTTTCTGAAATTATTCAAAGCTTAAGAAAAATTCCAACAACTTCAAAAATGAACTGAAGTTTATGTGGGCTAGAATTCCAGAAATGAAGCCAGTGAGCATAGATTAATTCTTAATAATCCTACTCTACAGCATACTGGAGCTTTGCCTAGAGAATCAAGGCTTCCCTAATGAAACCAGATCACATAATTATTACTTCACTATAAAGATCTCAGAGATAGTCTATATATTTTTGGAGTTGCTTCTATCAAAGTTTCATGAGAGTCTTGAGTTAGTCTTACTTCCTACAGAAGACTAGGTACCTAATGTATAAAGAAACAAGTCAAAATCCTGGCCTCAGGCATTTAGTAACTGTGTCTCCCGAGTATGTCCTTCACATTTACTGCCCCTGGTTTCCTAATTTCCTAATCCTAGACATGCTACTGAGAACTCTCTCTTCCAGGGTCTAGTTAATAATAGGGATCATTATCAGTACTACAGAGATGCTAACACTATTAGCTTAAGAAAGAAAACATGTAGGGGCTGGAGAGATAGCTTAGTGGTCTAAAGCACCTACTTGGAACAAGCTTGGCAAAATACAGGGACCACGGTTCGATCCCCCAGCACCACATACCAGCCCGCCCTGCCCCCAGGTGGGCTAAGCTGGCCACACACACACACACACACACACACACACACAATAAAATAAAATAAAATTTAAAATTTAAAAAAATAAAAAGAAAGAAAGAAAACATGTGATGAGAAAGCCACCTGCAGGGAGCACTTGTCTTTTGTACACAGAGCACGTGGCTGCCAAAGGTTTTCCTAGCTCAGCGGCTCCCTCAGCTTCTGCTTATTAAGGCTCTCATCACATTTGCCGTTTAGAAAAGATGTAAATTTATGAGTAGCTGATTAGGGAAACAACAGAAGTAGCCAAGCCTTTTGCTAATCATTAAAGCACAAAGAGAAAGGCTACCAATTTCCCTAAATTGTTTGGCTTTGGAGAGTTTTCACATCTTTTTTAGAAAAGATATCTGCAACAAACCTTTTTGCCTTTAAAATTTCTATTTTTACAATGATACATTCAGTAAATGCTGAATTTCATTGTTATCTAAATAAAAGGATATCTTTAAATATAGACAGAAGGTAAGCTTAAAAATGAAGTTCATAAGGTACCTTGGCAAAGGTTGCAAAATGCTACTGTTTTAATGTAAACAATGGAAATGTGTACATTATTCCATCTTTATTATAGTTAAAAGTTTTATTAAAAAAGTAAAACAAAATATAAAGTTCAATATTTGATAATGTTCATTTCCCTCTAGTAAATAATCTTTACTTAAAATATTTTCATCATTTATTAGTGCAGTTCAATGTAATTTACTCCAAGGTATTTTTCTCAAATGTAATTCTGAAAAATCATTAGATCTTAACCTTTAAAAGATAATCAGAATCCCAATAAAATCCTCACCATAGTCACAGCATAAAATCTGTCATTTTTACTTTCAAATCTCAGTAAACATGTTGCCTTTGAGTACAGTATTAAATTTATATTTGATTTATTATCAAGTGCAGGGTGCCTTAATTTCATTTTAGAACCCTCACATTTAAACAACATTTAACAGAGCTGAGAGCTGTTACCAAGGTTGACAAGGGTTGGTATAACAAGTAAATGAGACAACTGCCATTTGTACATGCATAATTATGTGACAGTATTATGAGTCAGTATCAATGTGAAGTGATAGTTAATTATTGAGCTCACAGTAAGTAAAGTGAACTATCCCTGCAGGGAGTTCAAAGTAGAGGTAAAAAGAAGATCTCCCTCTCAGTCTTTCTTAAACCTTTCCCAATCTCGTAATATTTTCTTTGAAGAAAGAAACACTGCCAAAAATATTGAAGGAGACTTCGTAAGTATTTCATCACTATCAGCTCATCCAGATGGTAGCAAGGTGTCTGCAGTTGATTCCTCGTCTCACACACATGAGACAGACAGCAAATTTTACAGATCCTTGAAATAGGCACTAGCAGAGCCAAAGCTGTCAGCAGATCACACTGTACGTGAACTCATTTGCTTCCCCACCCCGAATGACAAATGGAGTCTTATTCCAGGACAGTGCCAAATTCTCATCATGTGTCAGCATTAAGGAGCTACAATTTCTCTTAAATACTGAAGAAGTTGTTTGAAAAATGTAATAATTACTGTCATTTCTCAAGAGCTCACTTGTTGAGCCTCACATGTACAAAAACTCAGAATATTCATCTTCACTTGTAAGGGTAAACTCTGTTACAACTTCATTGAATACCCAGATATTTGTTTAAATATTGTTCTGTGAAGATAGGCAGAGGTGAAATTCACTTTGGAATGGATGGCTTGCATAAAGCAGATTCCCTTCTTCTCCTTGGTTAGCCCCATTCAAATTAGCTAAAAATTTCAGTAGAACAAGAAGCCTAGCAGCCTCATAGAATAAGAGAATTCTTCCTGCTTGTCTGCCTCTGAACTAGGACGCTGATTTTTTTTTCCTGACTTTGAATTCAAACTGAAGCATTGGCTTTCGCTAGGTCTTAAGCCTGTCATGCTTTACACTAGAGCTAAATCTTGGACTGCCTGGGTTTCCAGTTTGCCAACCTACCTGGCAGATTTTGTCAGCCTCCTTTGCAGTCTGAGCCAATTTCTGAAGTAAATCCTTTTAGGCATTATAAGAGACACTTCCTGTTGGTTCTGTTCCTCTGGAGAATCATGATGACCGTGCCACTTTATGAAGTACTATATTTATTTCACTTTTGAGTTGAGAAGACTAAAGATTGAAGAACATAAATTCATTTTCTCAGATTTCTTCTGCGGCTAGACTATAAGCTCCTCAAAGACAAATATTTTTTGTCCGTTTCATTCACTGATGGGTTTCATGCATTCAGTACAGTGTATCATATAGTAGGAGCTCAAACCATTAGGCAAGTTAATGTATTCAAATGAAAAGTGACAGAGGAAAGGCTAGAAACTGGTCTGACAGCTATGGAGATCTATTACTCTAACCTGTATAACTGTCTCAAAGTTTCTTGATATTTTCAGAAAGTAGTCTTCTAAAGAATAGACTTTAAACCCCAGAAGTTTATTTGAGCTCAGCGCTAAAGCTAGTTCTTCGTGAAAGAGGATAGAACCAAGGCCCAAAATGATCCAAACAATGGACATGCAACAGGAAACTTAATTAGAAAAAAAAAGTTAAATAATTATTCCAGACAGCAACTAAATTTATATGAATGTCAGAGTCATAGCTTAGTAAGAGCATAAATATAAAAGTCCCAGGAGAATTAATTGACAGGGAGCTTCATATAAATCAGTACAGAATAGTGATTGCCAAAGGAGTTAATGTAATTCTTGGCTGCACTAATAGAATATTTTGTCCAGATCAAGGGAAATGATAATTTCATTCGCGTATGCCTCTATATCAAACCACACGTAAGCCACACAGTAAGACTAGAGGGAACCTGGAATACATTCAAAGGAGACTCACCAAAATGATGAGAAAGGAGTGAAAGATATTTGCTAGCAGAAAACCTTCAGCAAAATGTCTCAGATGCCTTCAAAATTTGATTGAAGGCATCTTAGCCTCTTTATGTCTGAAATATATTGGATTCTTTTTGCTGACTTGCCCTAGAAGATGACCCCAGAAAGTGGACCCTAATGAATGAAAAGTTAATGCTATTTTTTACTGTCGTAATTTCCTCATGAAAGTAGTTAAATTCTCAATCTATGGTTTGTTCACAACTGACAAAGCTACAATGTGTATTTAGTTGGTAATTAAATGCCTTGATGGTCAAACATGATATGAAAGCTGAAAAATAGAGCTGGCCAAGAGGAGAACATTAAAACTAGAATCTACTGTATGCTTAGTAGTGTCAGTAATATGTTGGAAACACTCACTGACATTATTTTATTGAATCATTAAGAAGAAAATGAGGTGAAATCTATTCATGTCAGAAGGTAGGAAACTTACACCAAGAGTTAAAGAACTCCTTCATTGTCACATATTTAGTGAGTAGAAAAAATATGTGTTGCTGAGATTCTGATGTTCTTTCCTCCAAAAGGGAAAACTTTAGTTTGATTACAAATTAGGTTCAGTGTGTTTTCTCAAACCAGTAGGAATCCTTTATAAAAGGAATGGGCACTGCCAATATCTGTGCAGACACGCAGGGAGAAAGTATGTTCCACGTGAAGTTATAAGGGTTACCTGTATCAGAGCGCCTGCCTCAGACCAGTTAAAATGCTCCGTGCTGTTCTGGCCACTGGAGCCAGGCACGGTGACACACTCCTGTAATCCCAGAGCTGGAGAGGCTGAGGCAGGTAAATCACTACGAGTCTGAGCTGCATAGGGAGACCCTGTACCAAGTAAATAAATTTTTAAAATAAATTTTAAAAAATAAAATAAATTGCTCCACACTTTATCTACATCATACCTGTTAAGAGGTCACAGCTATATTATAAACTTTGTGCAATGCAATTTTGATTCCATCTACATTTTGCATAACATTACAGTTTATATAATCTATATCAGATAGTAATATCAGGGTCTATTCAAAAATCTTCCTGAAAGTTCACATTTCAGATGGATGAATGGATGGATGGATGGATGGATGGATGGATGGATGGATCGATGGATAGACAGAGACAGAGAGGCAGAGGCAGAGTGGCAGCGGCAGAGGCAGAGGCAGATCTGTCCTTGCAGTGTGTAGCACAGCCTCACGTGGTGCCCTCCCGCCTACATCCCTGCCACCATGATCTTGTTGCCATCCTCCCCGAGGTTTTGGTCTCTCTTCCCCTACCAGCTCAGCTCCCTTTGCAGCCTTGTGGTCACTTGTTGTTAAACAACCGCCTCAGCATGTAGTATTCTCCAAAGACAGCTGTCTCAGAGGCTGGTTCCACTGAAAAGCTGACAGCACTACTTTTAGATTTTTACATTTGGAAAGGTCTATTCGAAATTGCAGCCCCTATAGCTGAAGCTTCCTATTTCTCATACCTGCCTTATATTTTTCCTCAGAACTTACCAAAATGTAGATGGTGATCACAAAATACAATGAATAAGGTCGGCCAAATAGCTCAGCACATTAAAGCGCCTGCAAGCAGGCACCGGGGCCAGGAGTTCAATCCCTGGGCCGGCCCCGCCCCCCGAGCATGCTGATATGGCGACTGGGACTGGGCATGGTGACGCACGCCTATAATCCCAGCACTCAGGAGGCTGTAAACAGGAGGATCACTATAAGTCCNNNNCTGTCCTGAATCTAAAAAAAAAAAAAAAAAAAAAAAATACAATGACCATTTAAATTAAAAAATTTATTGCACTTGAAGACACATTGCAATTAATTCCGCTGAAAATATGTCCCCTTACTTTGAGCATAGTTATCCCTTCAGTCTTGGCAATATGTCTGCCATTGTAATTAGGTTAATTTAAGCATTCGCTGTGTTTTGCAACCATATCTTATATATTGTATAGATTAAATTACCTTTCAAGAGTACTTTTACTCAGTGCTGGTCCCTTGAGCTGAGGATGAATATTTGCTTGCTGAATGAAGTCATTTTTATGAGGCAATTACTTTTAAATAAGTCTCATGCAGATCTATCACATAATATTTATACACATAGTATGCATTCACTCTTCCTGTATAAGCCTCTCAAAAACATGTAAAATCTCCTCTAAAAATATTGAAAAACAGCAAAATATCTATTAAGATAAAACAATTTCTCTAAAAACTAAACAATGTAATTTAGGTCTACCTAAGTAACATGATTATGGAGAAATATGTTGGCTTTCTCTCTATAAAAATATTCCTGAGAGAATTATTCAATTAAGTTATACATATGTTAGTCTTAAGATCATAGTTTTTGAATGAGTAAAAATAAATGTCTTTTTTCTCATTACCTCACTCATTAAATGTATTCTCAGAAATATTTCCACGAGCATCATTAATTGCATTTTCAAATCTCTGTGCCTTAGCCATGTCAGGTGCTCAGCCTACAGGTGAAACAAATGAACCAGATTCCCTGTCTTGGAAGGGCTTCCAAACCAAGTTAGAAAAAGAGTAGAGAGATTGATATTGATCCACTGTCCCCCTCAGAGTCAGCAGAAAAATTGCCAATATGCTTATCGATGAATGATGCACAGGTAGAAGTAAAAGGTTTTAGTTGTAAAAGCTTCTTAAATAAGCAAGAAAGGATTTCACCTGGATGGAACATGCTCATGGCAGCTATAACCCATCCTCAGTGGTTAGCTATTCTCACCAGTGCCTCTGAAGAATTAGTAGGGTCACCAAGACAAAGCGCCACAATGGGAAGTGTTTTAACCCTTATTATGACCTGCCTAGCAGCACCTGTGAAACTGTAATGGTATCTAAATTGCTTAGTGCCAAAATGTGCTATTGATTTACAACTGCATATACTACTTGATTCTTTTATTTCCCGTGACTAAAGAACAGGCAGCATTTTTTATTGGTGTCAGTTTAGTGGTAATATTTAGTGCTGCAACATTCTGAAGGTTCATTTCATATAATTTTCCACTCTCTACTTTTAAATATCTCACTTAGTCATACTTTCAGATCTTCCACTGAAATTCTTACCTTCTCAGGATCATTTCCTAGTCAATTCAGTTACAGAAAGTAAATGCTAAAAGCACTATTCAATAAAGCCAAGGCAGATATATTAGTTTTAAAACACATCTGTTTCTACAAGGAAGCACTAGAAGCAGTTTAGAATCAATACACATTTATTTTTGCTCATGAATTTAGGTGTGTATTTTTTTTAACTTGAACATGCTAGATTGGATCATGCCAACAAGTTGACCTTATTATTTTGGGCTGCTTTTTGAAATATGAATGGTCTGGCAAAAAAGATCATGAATATGTTAACCCTTCAGGACTTGGAATGAAAAGCAAAGGTTTATTTTGTTTGGCCAATTTGTCGACACGCTCTGTATCTAGCAAACCACAGCTCCAGGATTTTATAAGACACAACTAAAACTGCAGCGAGAATGAAGCCAACTGCTGCTGCTGAACACCACCTGTCAGGGAGCATTATCCTGCCAGCAAACATACAGCCACCTTCCGCAGTGAGGACGCTAGTAGGGATGAATGCAGCATGAGCCACAAAGGCAATAGATGCTGCATCTTGATAAGGTTTTAATGGACGTGAACATTTCAGCAAAGCTATAATGGGTGACAGCTTAAATTCAGCATCTGAGAAAGCCTTTAATTAAGATTTATAAGGCCAGTTACTGGGAGGAAATATAAAATGATGGTTTGATGTGGTAAAAAAAGAAAGATGACTGATGGTCCCTGTGGTTCATATCTAATCCTCATTGTAACTTAGATGAGTTAATAAAATGCTCAAATCTGAGACCTGTTGTAGCTCTGTCATGGGAGATGGAGAGAAACAAGTCAGGAATTATTCAAGGCAGACTCACTTAAAATGGATGAGGATCTTTGTGTACACGGGTGATGAAGTACAAAGGCCACTGGCTTTCTGTATGACCAGAAACCTCCATTCTCAGCTGTAGCAATGCCCAGTACAGTTACAGTCTTCTCCCCACTGACAGCAAATAGGATTCTCACCCCATTCCCCATCTTCTCTTGTATAATAACAGATTCAAAGTTGTCCATGTGTGCTCAGTGAAAATCACAATCCTGATTTTGAATCAATGCTGTTAACCTTCTTCCCAGACAGCCCAAAGTAGGTGAGCATAGTATACTCTTAACAGCGTTGACCCTGTGAGGGAGGCACATGCTTCTTTCTACATCTAGGCGATCATAAAAGTATAACATGTACACCTTGAATAAGATTATGGTGAGGAGGTAGTTTTTAGTTCAACCTGAAAGAAGCCAACCAAAGGGAGCAAATATTTATAAGAACTGAAAAGTCATAATATATGGAAGAAATCTGTGCATTTGTTTGGTATAATTGGGTTAGTCTAAACATTTCTCTGTATATATCAGAATGGTAGGATCTCTGATTTGGAAGGATAATAACAGGTATGAATCTAAGGACAACATTGATTTTAAATACTTCTATATACAGGAATTAAGTATAGTACCTTAAACCTGGTAACCATGGTAAGACGTTTTGTAGTGAGTTATGGCTTAGTTTTTCAAGTTAAATTTGAGTTGTGGGAAGGGCAGTGGCACAGGGCAGACATAAAATGTTAATACAATTTTGTTTTGTTTTTACTGTAAGGAATTACAATAATAGAGTTTCAAATCAGAATTATAGTATTTAGCTTAGGCATTATTTAGAATTAATTAACTGTATTAATACATATCAGTATATTTTCATATATAAATAAAATTAAGAACATACATGAATTTTTACTTCTTGAAAGTGGATAATAAAGTCAAATATTTAGCAAATAATATTTATTCATATTTTTACTCAATAAGCATAAATTCAACAATTTCCTACTTTGCAATGTCATATGCAATCTTCTTTGATAACTATATTTTGCTACACTTACTTTTTTACAGTTGAATTCCTAAATCAGTCTGTAATCTTGTCAAAAGTGGACGTTGTTTCTTAACTTCTTTTAATATTCTAATGCTGAAAGGAGTCCCTGCAGCATAAAAGGCACTTCATAAATGTTTCTTGAGTGCAGAAGAGAGAGACTGTGAAAGTCAGGATTGACACCAGACCCTGTGTGCCTTCCCCGCACAAAGAAACAAGCACGGCACCGGTCCTTCCCTCACAGAGTTCATAGGTCAGTTGGGGAGACAGAAATAGAGAAAGGACCTTGTAGTTTACACAGTAAAGAAATGTTAATAGAAATGCAAAAGAAATATAACGAGAGCACCAACATCAGCAATGGAAAGTCCTGGGAAGATTTTGTACCCTGTCTCCCTTTTGCATTTTTCAGTACACATTTCCAAGGTGCAAATATACCCAGACACTATTTAAGATACTAGAAACAATGGGCTCAATAAGAAACACTACTTTCATGCCCTGTGGAGAAGCTATGTGTGTATACTTAAATCTGCACACCACCACCACCACGGGAGGCTGAGGGGAGGCCCCCAAAATGAGACCCACAGGTATTGAAAGAGACAGCTAAATTTAAGTTGTTTGGGTCATAGTCTAAACTCCCATGAAATTGTGGAGACATCACCTTTCAGTCAACTTTCATAGTAGCAAAGATATTTTGATCTTTATTTGATTGTCTTCTATATCATATATCTCAAATAATTCTTAGATTTTTAAGTTCATAGTCACAAAAGGGGAAAGAAGTGGGCTCTCTTCCCAAGGTACTTGTTCTTTTTTATAATTTTCATTTATAATGTGTTTTCAGTACACAATAATTACATTCATCATTGAAAGGTGGTGCTTTTTCATACATAACTTAGTTATTTATACATCCCCTCTACCTTTCCTCCCTCCCTCCCTTTGTGGTCCTCTTTCTATGTGCAGGAACTGTCTCTGCTTCAAACTACCTTTTATTCTGTTCTTCAATTTATTTATACATGTTTCTCATAGAAGATAACTTATATAATATTTAAGCTTCTGTCTGGGATGCTGCTTAACTTTAGGCATCAGCCACATATTGATAGCTAGGGAGGTGGAGATGTGACAGGGAAGACCAGAGTGGCTGGGCTGAGAGGATGCTGGCTCCACTGGCAAAGACAAGGGAAAGAAGAATAAGCTGCTTTAGGGGAAGCCAGTTCACTTGCAGAAATGTTAAGGAAGAGGCAAACTAGGAATTCTAAGTGA
>NDGN011472136.1:0-11310 GCA_002564285.1 Tympanoctomys barrerae | reverse complement strand
CAGCTGAGCAGTGTGAGCGGGCCTGTGCTCACAGCTGAGCAGTGTGAGCGGGCCTGTGCTCACTATTTGCATGATCTACCTGTCCTTGTGGGCATTTAATGTTCAATATCTGATCTAGAATATAAAAATCTTCAATGATATGCCCTTTCTTGCTTGCTTTCTCTTTCTCTCTCTCTCTTTCTTTCTTTCTTTCTTTCTTCTTTTTCTTTTTTCTTTTCTTTTTTTTTTTTTTTGGTACTGGGATTGAACTCAGGACCCTGCACTTGCCAGGCAAGTGCTTATTCTACTGAGCTATCTTCCTGGCAATGATATGCCCTTTCTCCCTTGAGATCCCAAGTGCTATTTGGGTTGGAAATGAGCCATTGTCAGGGAATGGAAGTATTCAGTGACAACATGCAGTGTGGTGGATTTTCCTAGAACCACAACCGAAGTACATTTGTGTACCAACTGTGTTCAGGGCTTGCCATATCTGGAGGATGGCAGAATGGCTCGGCCTGGGCGGGCAGTGTGCGTCCAGTTTTCTTCAATACAGCCCAAGGGAAGATGTTTCCTCCAAAGCCTGGCACTCATGACTCTGAGTGCCAGGAGCAGCTGGGTCAGCTGGAACTGTGGCTCTGAAGGAGCCTGGATGTCACGCTGTGGTGAAGCACGGCCACCTGGTTGGCAAATAAGATCTTGTGCCCCTCACGCAGCACAGGAGAAGTGGAATGCTCTTGGACTGAGCTGAACCTTGTTCTCTCTCCTTCTGCCTGGAGGACAGACTGGGCTCAGCGGAGCCCTTTCTTCTCCCAGGACTGTGCCAGTATTTCATGTTCCAGTGGGCAAAGGAGGATTAGGCTTTTCATTTAAAAAATATACACAGAAAAGAATAAAAGCCATGATAAATGAAATGCAACCTCTTCTTTGAGTTTTTATACTAAACAAGACAAATATTTCTCTATACATGTCCACAGGCCCGTCTCTTTGATGCGCGGCCTTCCCATGCTTTCTGTCCGCTTGTGGTCCACTCTGCTCGGTCTTTTTCCAGGAACCCTTCCATCTCATTAGCTTTTCCTTTCTGTTTCTTCCATGCTGCTGCATTTTCCTTTATTCTAGAATCTGTGTTTAATTTTCCAGCTCTCTACTTTTATTCTTCTTTTTCTTTTGTCAGCCCGAGGTCTCTTATTTTCTGTCTATTGTTACCCCGCGTCTCCCTCTTGGAGCTCTCTTCTGCTATGACACCAGGCTTGCTTATTTCTCTCTTCTCTACAGTTTGTCTTATTCTTCTACCATATATTTATGCCTCCTCCTACAAAAAAACCTTTCATAGTTGAATTAATTGGCGTTTTCTCCCTGTTTTCTTTATGCAGTTCTATATTATATTAGTTTTTTATACAATATGTTGCCACCATCTTACTATAACTCAGTTTTATCCATCTTTTTGTAGAAAATTAGAATTGAAAGGAAAGAAAGGAAAAGAAAATGAAAGAAAAGAACGCTTGTGGCAATAGCTGGAAACCATTATATAGGACTCAGGTCATTTTGTGTCCCCTCCTCGCCAGCTGGGTCCCCTAGAAGAAGCCACAGCTCTCTGAGACGCACATTCCTCACTGTCCTACCCAGTGTGAGGTTCTCACCCCAGGCCCCTTGCTGTTCAGAACTGTGCTTTTTACAAGATTCTGGGGTGGTCCATTTGCTCCTGGAAGCTGGAGAAGCCCAGACCAGATTATCTCAAGGTTTTTCTAGCTTTATCTTTGCTAGAAATCAGCAGAAACCCATTCTAATAAGTGAAATATTTTAATGAGGGAAAGTGAGTGAAGTGTTTTAGTAAGTGAAAAAATGAAGTGTGAAATGCTTTGCTCACAACGTACAGTGGAACCACCTGGGAAGAGTTCACACGATGCCAGGTCAACAACTGCAGGAGCTCCAGGGATGATGCTGTAATGTTCCAGGCAGACTCCCTAAGCAGGTCAAGTCCCGCTCCAGTGCAGTATTTGAATTTGTCCCTGACTTTCTGATGTTTTCCACCCTGCCCTCTTTTGGCTGTGGGTCAATGCCCATGGAAACAGGGATCCTAGATTACTCTCTTCTGAATAATGAGAACGAGGAGACGATTATTGAAAGTGACCGTATGTGTTTTTATAGCATTATGGGAGCACATATTATTTGTTCTCTCCAGCCTCACTCAGATTCCTGCAACCCCTGGGAGTCTTTGTGGTCAACAGAAGGAAGCGATCTATCCCTGGTGAGTGGTGGAGGGGACCCTGTACCCCCGGAGGACTTGGGTCTGGCTTGGACGTGGCACTGGGATGCTTTCATTTCTTCATAACTTGATACTGATGTTGCCGGGGTGAGCATGGCCAGCCACACGCTACAACTGGTTACTGAACATTAAGTTCCAATTTACTTTTAATTACTTCATGTTGTTGAATTGTAGCTGATTTAAGAAAAATTGAAACCAATCTGCCATTATAGTACCCCGAGTGTGAGAACTGAGGAAAGAATGATCATAAAACTGTGCCCTGCGTGGAGGAGCGATGCTGCAATAGCAATACCGTGCGGAGCTCGTTTTAATCTTGTAGTTTAAGTCAGACCTTGAGCAACCAGGCCACGGAAGACTAAATTTACTTTTTAAAAGGTTGAATGTTTTTCACCAACACTCAGTGAGAAACCCAAGCAAACGATGACATTTTTGAGTTATTTGATCAAAATTAAGAAAAGAAAAAGTGCGCTTGAGCAGTTTTTGCTTAGTGTGGCATCTTTTGCCCCCTCCCACCTCCACGTCCCAAATTATCTCTGCGTCATTAAGCTTCACAGAGGAGCCAGCATTCTGTCACTGTGGGGGCTTTCTGAGATGTCACAACGATGAATAGAGATATTTAGAATAGGATGTCCTGTTGGTCTGTTCCTGAGCGCTCGTTCAAACCTTCGTGTGACCAGGGAAGCGCCGCTCGCGCGGCCATCTGTCCTCCCCGCGTGCGCAGAGCCCCCAGCAGACTTCCTTGGCCGGAGATCAGCCCTGTGGAGTTTCTGGAAGTTGTGTGACTCACCTCGCTGGCTGTTCAGAATCACGCAGGACTCAGCCAACATTTCCCCTTCAGTGTCTTCCAGCTCTGGTCAAATTGACAAA
Source organism: Tympanoctomys barrerae (assembly GCA_002564285.1). NCBI lineage: Eukaryota > Metazoa > Chordata > Mammalia > Rodentia > Octodontidae > Tympanoctomys > Tympanoctomys barrerae. The sequence goes on along the minus strand of NDGN011472136.1, from coordinate 8,201 downwards.
GCACGAGGTTTTTTTTTTCTGGTCCAAACACTTTGTGGGTCGTTGATGCTACCTGGTGTTGCTCCTGCCCCTTCTCTGCTCTGCTTACTGCTACCCTGAGGAAAACATTTGCACCAGGACCTTTGCAACTCAAGACGATGAGGCTTCATTGCAATTAATGTACATCAAGGCTCTCATTTTACTTATTATTTTAGTTATTTATTGCTTTTGTTTTGGACAAAGAAGTAACTAAACCAATGCATGTTTGGTTCTGAACAAGGTATCCTTTATAGCATTTGGCACGCTTCTTCTCCGTTTTCTTCATTCTTTTGAAAAGGGAAAGATGATGAAAAGCTCTTTGTTAAAAACTTGACCTGTCAGTATGACTAGTTTATTTTGTGGGAGGGGTGAATCCAGATTATTTGTTGGATTTTTTTTAGTCTTTTCATTCATTTATGTATTTGATACAGGGTCTTACACACAGTTCAGACTCCTAGTGAGCCTCCTGTCTCAGCCTCCCCAGCGCTGGTGTTGCAGGCGTGCTCCTGGGCCTGCATGGCACGTGGTACTGGGGTTTGAACCTCGGTCCTTGTGCTTACCAGACAGGCACTTAGGTTGCCAAGCTGTCTCCCCAGCTCCTATTTATTGAATTTTACCTTTCACTTTAAAAGAACATAAGGGACTGGGGAGATAACTCAATGGAATAAGTTCTTGCCTGGAAAGTATAAAGTCCTGAGTTTGATCCCTGGTACAACCAAAAAAGAAAAGAAAAGAAGTCTATTCCCAAAACAAGAAGTGTCAAGTTTTCTCATTTTCTGAGGATCATCTAAGTAGAAAAATACATTCACCAGCTTTCCTTTTAGATAAGAGAAGCAAGGTATATCGTGTATAGGTACAAATTCTCTATAATAAATGATACCATTATATGTGTATAAAATGTACCAATAAAATTAGACCCCCCCCCCCGCGCCTCAATGAGATACTTTTGAAGGCAGCAGCTGCCTGAAGGTCAGGTGCTGTAAAAATAGGCTTTAAACTTAGAAATCAAGTCAAACTCGCCATTCCTTTTCCTCAGTCTTTTAGGGTGTACTGTATCTTTCTAAGCCTGAAATCAGAAGAAAGTGTGTTTTGTAAAGTTAAAACTTAGTTATATTAAAAGAAAAAACTAGCAGGCAATTCCATTTTACTTTAGCATCAACCTAGTTTCATTTTAACAACAGAAATGACCTTGCAAACATCACCTTTATTGGCCTGAAATCTTTTATGAATCACTGACACTTCCTACATTCCTATTTTTGGCTATTTTCTAGGCAATTATAATTGGTGGGACCACTGAGCTGGGTACCATTTAATATAAGGAACCCCTCCTCATTCTGTCCCTCTGGGCACTGGCGCCACTTCAGCACGAATATGGTCCAGCCTTGTGAGGAGTTTTGGGTCTAATAATGCTGTGGAAAATTTACAGAACAACAACAACAGGCGTGGTGTTAGTTCACGTGCGATTTCCCCAGAGAGTATTTGGAAGTCACAGTGGGTTAAGGAAACTTTAGTCACTGTCCCAGTTCACAAAGTCTCCCCTAGCTGGTGAGCTTTTTCCATCCTTCCTAGACATCAGTGCGAAGTATAAGATAAGGGGCCAGTGTTCAAGACAGTGTGGACAGTGCTTTTCCTGGTTTTCAAATACAGTATTTGAGTTTGGCGCACTGTTAGCAGAAGAGCTGAGCCAGACTACAGTCAGTGTTCTGACTTAAGCCATCTGGATGACAGCATCTGCTCCTGTAGCCACCTGGCACTTGTGGCAGAAGTGCTGTTGGTTCCAGAGGTTCACATTCGAGAGTCTCTGTCACTTGGGGAAAAGAGGCCAGCACCCTGGCATAACCAGTGCTGTCTGAAGGAGGTGGGAAGAGTTCTAGAGCTCCCCACTGTCTTCCCTGCCTGGGCTCCACTGTGCCCTCCTTAGACCAATTTTTCAAGTTAGGTTATTGTTAATGGGCAAATAGGAGAAGATGGTTGTCGATGCTGAACTAATAGATTGGGTTATGTTGTGCTTAGCAGGAGTCCTGAAGGACCAGGGCAAGAAGAAGTCTATTTTGCTTGTGGGATACGTGGGCGGTCCTCACCAAGGAGGACTATAAAGGGACATCAAACCTTGGTTAGGTTTATGGGGCTGAGGGGACTAGGCTGTCCAGGCATATCCCCAAAGGCCGATTTTTAGGGTCGATGAATTTCAATCATTTGTGTGCTGTAACATACCATAGAAAAATCACATTTCCTTGTCTGTAGCAGGGATTTCTTTTTAACACTCTTTAGAAAGAGTTTCTTTTATTAAATGTATTTAGTACAGGGTCTCACTCCATAGATCAGACTCATAGTGATCCTCCTGTTTTTAGCCTCTCAAGTGCTGGGATTACAGCTGTGCACCACCATGCCTAGTCTCAATCACCATCTCAGTGCTCCCTGTGGGCGGGGCACGCACAGCACTCCAGGAATCAATCCCAGTTGCTGGGCTCTGTCTAAGCAGGCGCTTTAGTCTGCTGAGCTATCTGGCTGGCCCAACAAAGAGGTTCTGAGTTGGCACAATGTAGGATTTGTATCAGGTTCTGGAGAATGGTATAATTTGGAAAAATCTTTGAAGTTACATTTTTGGGAAACAGACAAGTCTCATATAGTTATGGGTATCACCCACATAAAGTAGTCAATTTTGCAAGATGGTTGAGATTGAATTTCTTGTGGTTCTGCCAACTCTGGAAATAAATAGTCTCTCACATGGTGGTTGTTTTTTTGACTGAAGTCAGTTCTAAGTCAAGTTTTTTTGCTGCAGGTGGAGACTCTTCCATGGCTGTCAGCGATTTGTTCAGAAAGGATGGTAGTGCCATAAATTAAAGTTTTCCCTCAATGTGTGTTGAAAATTGGTCTCTGATTTATTCAAGATCAGGGAAAACAAGGATCAAAGGAGGCCCACAGCAGAGTTGGAGATACTGAGAAAGGAGTAAATTTTTGCCAAAAAAAAAAAAAAGAAAAGAAAAGAAAAAAAAATACGTCAACCTGCGCAGAGCTGAGGAAGGTTGGGAGGAAGCTGGCAGGGGTATGAGAATGTAGGTGGAGCAGGTAGGGGTCGCAGTGTGCTGTGCACCCCCCTGTAGCTGGCCAGTGGCCTGCAGGTAGTTACTGAGCATTTACTGCCTACCAGGCATTGTTCTAAGGTTTAGAAACAAGTGGGTCCGACTGAACTCCTACCTTCAAGGACCTAACAAGAGTTTTCCTGTTTGAAATGATTGCTTATGACTAAAACTCCAAATGAAGGAAGCTTCCTGTACAAATATATGAGTTTTTTTGGCAAAGCATCCTGGAGGAGAGATCAGTACAGTTAAAAAAAAATGTAACCCGTTCTCTACGTTTCCACCTTTCTGTCAGGCCAGAGAGACAAATGATGACTCTGGCCCTTGCTCACCCTTGCATGGCTTTCTGGCTGTTTTCTCCCCTGAGCATGAAAGGAATGAGAAAGCTCTTTGGAGGCTCGTCGGCCTCCCTCTGCGGAGTTGTCCTGCCGTGGTTTCTGAAGAGTCTTGAATTTCCTCCAGCTCTACACAGCAGCAGGACAACACAGGGCCAGGAGGGCATGGGTGACAGAGCAAAAGAGGAGAGGAAGTATATGAAAAGTCAGATTCATGATCTGTCGCTTGAAAAAGACTGGCGGTGGGTATAAAAATCTTGCTCTAAATACCTGGAAGTGCGTGGTTGTTTTCAGTGAAAGCAGAGGAGCTCTGCAGTCCCCAGGGTGTTAGGAAAGCTGGTGCCTCCCACAAAGGACTTTGGTCTTTTCTCTCAGACATCCACATGTGGCTCAGCAGAATTTCGGGCTGGTACATCCAGACCCCAGAAGGTGGCGGGAGTGACGAGTGTATCTCTGTGGACGCTTCCTGTGCCCCAGGGAAGAGTCCACTGGAGGACTGAGCGTGTGGAGAAGCCGCTGCTTCTCAGTGGAAGTCCTGAGCGTGAGGTCTTGCTACTCTGTGCTCCCGGGAGCTCGCTACGTATAGAGAACCTCAGTTTCCAGAAGCTAGAGTTTACGTTCAGAGGGGTGTGGGCCAGGCCACACGTCTCCCTCGGCTTCCTGCTGTCTGGATCCTGATGGTCCCCATTTCCGGTTGGCCGAGGAGGCTGAAACAGCGTTGAGGGACTGAGGCTGGGCGGGTGACTGGAGCATTCAGCTCTTCTGTGAAACCTGGCACATCTAAGTCACGGGAAGCAAAGACACAGTCTCATTTCACTCACATCTACAATCTCTGGTGGATACATGTCAAGACCACACAAACAACCCAGACGTTTTCGGGTGTGAAGTTTGAATCTGTGCTGCTTCACATCTGTTTGGCTGCTGAGACCTTCAATTTACCAAAATATGGAAACTTCATTATGGCAGTCTACCCGAATAATGAGGAAAATGTTGATATTTGTCTCAGCCTCCCAGCCCCTCAAAGCAATGCTGTCCTTAACCACACTTTCCTATGTGGCACTTCACACACACACACACACACACACACACACACAAAGATATTTGTTCTGTGTAACTTAGTATAAATGAAATTTCCTTTCTTGTATAAAAAAGAAAATATGAACATACTTTGTCATAAAGCGCTTGAGGAAGGATTGAAATTCTTCCATTCATCTTATCTAGTGAAAGGGATTTCTTCCTCAGTGTGCAGCCCAACCTTGACATGGTCCTGCTCTTTAGGACCACTTGGGGTGAAAGGTAAAACTGGCTTGGCAACTGTCGTGCTAGAATTACTTATGGCTTTCCATTTCCAGGAGGAAGGGACAGTGAGAAAGGAAGAACTGAGACCAAAGGAAATGAGAGAGAAAATAGCAGGGAAGAAGAGCTCGGTGAGTCTCAACCACGTCCATTCTTGGAGAAAACAACCCCCACCTAGAGGAGTGATTTCTTTCAGAATAGCATAGCAGAAGGAGTTAATTGCGTGTTTAAGATGGAGGCAGCTTTTCTACATTGACTTAAAACCATACAACCACAATATTATCACATTACCTTTAGCCAATGGGACGCATGTAGACACACATTCACACAAGTACACGTGCACGTGCACACACACACACACACATTTTGCATCATTGTCTGCATTCGCTGTGTCTGTCAACCCTCTTGTCTTAAATCCTCAGCACTAGTGCAGTAATTAAGCCTAGGTATTCCTGTCAAGAATAATTAGGTGGTTTAGAAGCAGACTAGAATGTAAAAGAGTGAGACTTTGCTTTACCTTCATCTGTTTTTGAAATTGGAGTATCATATATTCCCTTCAAACCTACATATATGATAGATTAATTAATGGGCCACTTGAACTGAATCAGCATGGTGCTGGGTGTGGAGGGCTCACCTGAGGGCTGTTGCTAGCAGCATAGACAGAGACCTGGGGGGGAAGATGGTGTGCTGTTGATGCCCCTGGAGAAGCTCATCACACTGGCTTTCCTTATATGAACTCAGCTCTTCTCACCATCAGAGGAGCTCAGATCCTTGCTGTCAACCAGGATGCTGCTGTTCTCTTTGGAGGAGTGCTGGAACTCTGGGCATTTTTTTTCTGGTTCCAGTGCTGATCCCTCTGCCTTCCAGCACAGATCCTTCATCCTGTTGGTGCAGACTTTCCAGCTTCCACCACTGACCTTTGAGCCTTCCTAGTGCAGGTCCTTGACACAGACTGCCATGAGGCATTGTTGTGGGTGCTAGGCCTCTCATTGGATGCATAGAGGACACAGATATGGATTTGAGATTCAGGTCTTCAGATGGGCTTGTGCAGGGCATTGCTGTGAGATCTAGGCCCTTAGCTGCATTCTTTGGGTCTCTAGTATGTGGACAGATGTCTTGGACTCTTTTGCATTTGACTCTGGGTAAATAGAAAATAATCCTATAAATTCTGTGTCCTATATTAAATCTTTCCCCTCATAAAACCCTACTACGACAACACCCTGGGCCTTATTTTGGACACAGGTTTTTGTGCACACATGTTGGCATGTTTTTTTCGTTTCGGTCTTGGCCTCACTGATTAGTCAGTTGTGGAGCTACATTACCTGAAAAAGTGACCATTTTTGTAGTAAAAAATAGTTTATCTTGTGGTTGAGATTAGGAAAAAGCCTAAAAGAAAATGCCCCTAAATATCTCATTTAGCTTTATTGGCACTGGGACAACATTCTCAACACCAACTGGTTACAGGAAGAAAGGTTTATTTCAGCTCATGGTTGGTAGAGGTTTCAGTCTGTATTTGGCTGCCTTCAAGCAAGTGTGGATGTCAGAGAGCCCGGGAGGAGGAGAGACAGCTCACGGAAGGTCAGGCAGGAGGCAGCAAGCTGCCCTTTGGGCGGTTAGCCCTCCCAGGCTGCCCATCCATTGGCTGCTGCCACCCACAGTCAGGTGCACCTTCCTACACCCAGAACTGTGCTGAGCCAATCAGTGGACTCATCTGGTACCATATTTCCTCAATCCCAGTGTCACACACCAATGATCCAGCTGCCTCTCCAAAGCCCCCTCTATAAGCCCAAAAGGCTTTGGGGGGGCATCTAGACATATACCATAAAGTAGGGTATCTAAATCAACTTGACCTTTGATAAGCCATAATTTATCTTCTCAAAGCAACAAACCTGCATGCAGCTGTCTTTCCTGGCTTTCACAGTCTTTGCAATCCTTAGGTACCTGAGGAATGAATATAACAAAATGAATTTGATTTACCATCAAAAGCCACAACTATAGACAACTTACCTGTTTTTATCTGTATAATACCCTAGAGACGTTCTTGTGGGTACATTTTATTCTGGAGGATTATTAGAATCAAAGTAGCTGGTATGGTTTAGAGCTATGACTTTTCTATGTTCCTTCTGAAATAAAGTTTTGGTAAAAATACCCTAAAGATGATGTAACTCTAGACAACCCTAAGGTTCTTAGTGTCGTTCATCAGAAAAACAGTCTCTGTCTCTTGTCTCTCTATCCCCCTTTCCTCAGAGATGAAGTGAAGAAATATTTCCTAAGGAATTCCATTTGGTTGGGAAATAACATGACTAAGCATGCGTTGGTGGATGATGTGCAAACAAGGAAAGGTCAATGTGCTTGGGAAGAGGAATTACTACAGTGCTGTACATGGCCTTCGGTGGGTAGATACGATGGCTTAGGGTGAAGCTGTCAGCAGGAAAGAGTGGCCAGAGGAAGGCTACTCCTATTTGGCTGATCCTGTGCACCTCTGTGAGCCTAGGGTAGAGTATCTTGTTCTTTAGACTTGAGGAGTTGGAATACCAGCACACTCAGCGTCATCGCTCCCTACACTGTGAAGGCCAATGTTTTTGCTAAAGAAAAGGAATCACTTACACCAGTCTTCATACTTAACTCCACAGTTCTTCTAAGCAAATGACAGTCAGCTCCAAAAACAAGGTTGATCCAAAGGACCCCTGGACAGAGGTTGTGGGTTATTTGTTGGCTTATTTGTCTGAAGTCTTGCTGCATAGTCCAAACTGGCATTGAACTTACCATATGGCCCAGGTTGGCCTCAAATTTCTCATCCTCCTGGCTCAGCTTCCTGAATGGTGGGGTTATAGGGGTGCAGCACCGTGCCCTCCTCCTTTTCTTTCTTAATACTGTGCAACTTTAAGAGCTTTAAAAATGTCCTGTGACACAAAGGTAAAATGAGATCACAGGAACCCAGATAGACAATGGTCTTTTATCTACTGGGATCTACTCTCTTGTCCCCCTTTTAAAATAAAGGGAGTAAGAGAGACTTCGAGAACACTTGTGATGCTCTTGTTGATGGGTCACTTCAAGAAGAGGGTAATGGGCAAAGCAAGAGTCATTCATTTTTGCAAATCAGTTTTAGTTTCCTCCTATGAAATAAATGAACAAAAAGCCCATTAAAATGATTGTTAAAAAATAAAATTCTTCTTTTGAATTGTTTACTCTATTAAGGTGAAAATGCTTGACAGCTTGATAGATGGATGATGTTCACGTGCTGGTCTAAACATCAATCATAACACCAGACTGGCGAACCTCCTGCATTCATTTGTCCAGAACAAAAATCAGAAGGAAAAGTGCTTTCTCCTACACGCTAATGACTCTTTCTTCTTGTTCAGTGGTGGCTGAAGCAAAGCGAGCCATGCCTGAGGAGAAGGGGGGCCAAGTCACTGTATTTTATCAGAGCCCAGAAATTCATTAATCATTGAAATTTGAAATCAAATCATTA